>MU789644.1:75718-107426 GCA_026770625.1 Nicotiana glauca
AACATATGCCAAATAAGCTAAACACCCCTTCTCGACCATGCGTCGAGCCTTAACATATGAAATAACACTGCGGGTGGCATGTCCTAGGTTCCCTGTCTACTCCAATTGGGGCAAGTCCGGTAAAGCCAAGGTCACGGTCTTGGCGTGACAATCCAAGACCGCATGATACGGGGACAACCAGTCCATCCCCAATATCACGGGTCTCAAGACCCTCAAATACTCCTACACAGGAACGATGAACTCTATCGACCACTATAGAATCACCCACTGGCATGGATACATATACAGGAATACCCAAGGCATCACTAGGCATAGCCATGTAGGGAGCAAAATAAGACGACACATATGAATACGTGGACCCAGGGTCAAATAGCACTGAAGCATCCCTGTCACAAACCAGAATAGTACCTGTAATCACAGCATCTGATGACTAGGCCTCTGGCCTGGCTGGCAAAGCATAACAACGGGGCTGGGCCCCGCCTCCCTGAATAGCATCTCTAGGACGATCAACTACTGGCTGACCTCTGCCTCTGCCGGTCCGAGCTCCACCTCTACGGTCCCTACCTCCACCTCTATGATCCCTACCCCCGCCTCTAGCTGGCTGGGTGGCCTGGGGATCACCTGCTGCCTGAATCATGGGGCGAGGACCCTACTGCTGAAAGTTGTCAGACGCTCGAGGGCAATACCTAGCAATATGTCTCGTGTCGCCACATGTGTAACAAGCCCTCGGCTGCTGAGAATAACGGAGTGGTGGTGCGCTGATAGGTGCTGATGGTGAGCTAGAAAGCTGCTGGTCAGAATACTGTGGCTGGGAACCACGGCCACCTGTAGTACCATGTGAAACCTGAAGTGCGGACTGAAAGGGCCTCTGAGGGTGGCCTCTACCATATGAATCCCTACCTCCAGATGAGGTACCACTGAACCTACCAGAATGACGAGGCCTCTTGTCTGACCCCTGACTACCTCCTCGTGCAAGTGCCATCTCTATCCTGCGGGCCGCATTGGCCGCATCCTGAAAAGACATATCACTACCGGCCCCCATGGCCATCTGAAGCCGAATCGGCTGGATCAACCCATCAATGAATCTCCGCACCCTCTCCCTCTCAGTGGGAAGTATAACAATAGCATGGCGTGCCAAGTCAATAAACCGAGTCTCATACTGCGTGACTGTCATAGTACCCTGATGAAGACGCTCAAACTGCCTGCGTAGAGCATCTCGCTCAGTCACCGGGAGAAACTTCTCCAAGAACAACTCTGCAAACTGATCCCAAGTCAAAGCTGGAGACCCTGCTGGTCTAGATAGGCAATAATCTCTCCACCAAGTCTTGGCGGATCCTGCAAGCCGAAAAGTGATGAAGTCGACCCCATTGGTCTCCACAATACCCATAGTTCTAAGAACCTCATGGCAGCTGAATAAGAAGTCCTGGGGGTCCTCTGTAGGAGCACCGCTGAAAGTGGTGGTGAATAGCTTGGTGAACCTATCAAGCCTCCACAAAGCATCCGCGGACATTGCCGGTCTGAGCTGGAATACCCGGCTGGGCTGCCACTGCTGGCTGAAATACTGGAACCTGACGCTGAGGAGCTACCTGCTCCGAAGTACGCGTAGCGGGAGTCTGAACTCCTCTCCCAGCCTGAGATGTGGCTGGTGCTGCGGGAAGCAAACCTGCTCTAGAGACACTCTCCATAAAGCCTACCAGGCGGACCAAAGCGTCCTGCAGTACTGGAGTGGCTATGAAACCCTCTGGGACCTAAGCTGGGCCCACTGGAGCTGCTGGTGCTGGAACCTCCTCATCGTAACCAACATGAGGCTCCACCTTTGGGACTGCTGCTCGGGGCTAAGCTCTAACCCGGCCTCGGCCTCGCCCTCTGCCCCTGATAGAAGCTGCTGCTGGGGGCTCGGGCTGCTGCACGGTAGAAGAGGAAGCACGTGTTCTCGCCATCTGAGAAAGAACAGAGTAGAAGGACAATTAGTATTTGAGAAACAGATTCGCACGACAAGAAAGAACAATAGTGAAACTTTTCCTAATTCTTTATCCTCTGGGGATGAATAGAGAAGTCTCCGTACCGATCCCTCAGACTCTACCGAGTTTGTCCGTGAGTAGCAAGACCTATGCAACCTAGAGCTCTGATAACTACTTGTCATGAACCAGATTCATCCCACCATCGGGCGTCGTGATGGCGCCTACTAAGGTAGCTAGGCCAGCCAAACAATACAACATTTCTTTATTCACCCTCAACAACATACTATTCCAACAATAATTAAATAAGTGCGGAAAACTTTAGTTGTTTAACATACCGATATAAAATGCGGAAGTTTCAAAATACACCTCCACCCAATATCTGGTGTCACTACTCACAGACTACTAAGGAGTACTAAAAACATCAGTCTGAAAGAAAAATACAAATGAGTCTGTCTCGATGCAAATAAACAAACTGAAATATCATAGATGAGACTCCGAGCCCGCGGACGTCAGCTAAACTACCTGAGAGTCTCTGGACTGAAAGTCGGCTCCGGGTCTAGAACTGTTGTGGTGGTCCATAAGCTGCCTCAAGATCTATGCACAAAAACGCACAGAAGTATAGCATCAGCACACCGATCCCATGTGCTGGTAAATGCCTGGCCTAACCCCGGCGAAGTAGTGACGAGGCTAGACAGGACCTACCACAATAAACCTGTGAAAATATAATATACAAGTGCGAGAAAACGGAAACAAAATAGTACAAAGTAAAGCTGGGAGGGGACATGCTATCGGGGAGTACAAGATAAAAATGGAACATTAAAAACAACAGCAGATCTACTCCGGTTTTTATGATGCATAAGTTTACAGTGGACGGCGCGCCACACGATCCCATAATGTATAACATAAGTGGTCGACGTGCCACATGATCCCATAATATAATTCAAAAGTGGTCGGCGTGCCACACGATCCCATAATATAATTCATAAGTGGTCGGCGTGCCATACGATCTCATAATATAATTCATAAGTGGTCGGCGTGCCACACGATCCCATAATATAATGAGTAACACTGATAATCTCTCCAAAGGAGGTCCCATTAGGGAAAAACATCACCATAACAGTTAAACCCGGCAAGGGTACAGCTAACAGCCCAACTATCCTGGCAAGGGAGAATACAATTGTATCAGTCTACTCGTCCTGACAAGGGAATCATTGCTTCACAAACTCTTTTATTTAATTTCGTTCTTATCCAATACTTTACATGGAAGTTATCAATTTGACAAGACAGTTGTGTCACATCTTTCGAATTAGAAGCATTTACGACTCACGGTCATGCTAGACACCAGTGTATAGATACTCGTCACCATGCTTATACACCGTACTCGATCATTTAGCAAATAGCAATCAAAAGACTCTAATCCTATTCCCTCAAGCCAAAGTTAGATCAAACACTTACCTCGGTCCGAAAATAGCAATCAAGCCTCTAACACCGCCTTTCCTCTAGAATCCAACTCCGAAACAATGATATCTAGCTATAATTCGATTCAATAGTATCAATAAGAGAGCTCAAAAATATAATCCCATAGTCTAGAAATAGAATTCCCATCATTCTTCCAAAAATAGAAAAATCCGACACCGGGCCCACATGGTCCAAACTCGAGGCTCGGACCAAATTCCAATCACCCATAACCCCACGAGTTCAAATATATAATTTGTTTTAGGATTCGACCCCAAATTGAGGTTGAATTGCCCAAAATCCCAAAAGCACTAGTTCTACCCAAATCCCCCACTTTCTACCTTGAATTCATGCTTTAGGGCTAGGAAGTTAAAGATTAATGGAAGAAATTAAGAGATAATGAAGTTAGGAACACTTACCCAAAGAGCTATGAAGAAGGGGGAGCTTGAAAATCGCCTATCGGGTTTTGTAGAAGAGAGTCCGTGTGAAAAATGGCTAAGTCCCGCTACTGGTTCTGTTTTTGAGCTAAAAATTAACTGGGCAAAAGTGCCCTATGCGATCGCATAAGAAGTATTGCGATCGCAATGGACAGCATGCCAACGCATAGAGGAAAACACAGGCAGTCCAGATTTGGATTTTTAATGAAATGCGAACGCGGAGAAGGTGATGCGATCGCGTTGAAGGAGTTGGCAAACCTATGCGATCGCAGAAGGGTTTATGCGATCGCATAGAACAAATGCGGACACATGGAAGGCTACACTATGCGATCGCAAGGAAGCCTACGCGATCGCATAGAACAAGACACCAGAACACCAGAAACAGCAGTTTCTGCAATTTCTCTCAAGTTCCACACCCCGAAACACCTCCGAAAACACTCCCGAGCCCTCGGGGTTCCTAACCAACCACACACACTAACTCAATAACATCTTACAAACTTGCTCGAGCGATCAAATTGCCAAAATAACATCAAAATCAAAGAATCAACCCCCAAAACTCAAAATTTTCATTTCAAAATTCATAACTTCCCACTTTAGCTATTTAGGTCCGAAACACGCCAAACGACGTCCGATTTCGACCAAATTTTACAGGAAGCGCTTAACCATTATTTAAGACCTGTACCGGGCGTCGGAACCAAAATATGAGCCCGGTACCTATATTTTCTAGCTCATTTTCATTTCTATTTTTCCTTAATAATTTTAGACAATAATTTAATGGAAAAATTCTTTTACCGGGGTTCTGGACCTCGGATTTCGACTCTGGGCACATGCCCGAGTCCCATATTTTTCTACAGACCTCCCGGGACCATCACATCACGGGTCCGGGTCCGTTTACCCAAAATATTGACCAAAGTCAACTATATCAATATTAATATCATAATTCTTTAAATTTTTTACAGAATTCACATATTTTAACATAAAAATTTTCCTGCTTCGCGCCCGGACTATGCACGTAAATCGAGGCAACTAAAAATGAGGTTTTCAAGGCCTCGGAAGTATGGAAAAAGGGAGAAATACGGTGATGACCCTTTGGATCGTCACAAAAATAAATTCTTTCTATTATGCTCAACTATTAAGTCTTTTCTTCATTATCATATTAGTTCCATGCCTATGACTTTAATTTATGAAGGCAAAACTAGCATCTCCAACTCACAAGATCAAGGGAATTGAGAAAAGTTATTATCACAAGAAGGTACACTCAATAATTTTTCTAGAACTTGCTCTAAATGTTCTTCAAGGAGAAATACCGAATGACACTGATTCTTGAAAGATGAAATTACGCTTTCTTTAATACACCTTTTAGCCTCTTTAGTTTATTCTCTCCCAAAAAATAAAAAATAAAAATAAAAAAAGTCTTTATCTCTTAGAACCTATCTTTGAGCCTTTATACTATTTTTTTTTAAACACCATGGTCAATAACCCCCCAAAAGAAGAAAAAAAGAAAAGAAAAAGAGACGTATATTATTGTGATAGTTATTACTTCTTCCAGCCATGATAAGTAATGTTTGTTAGAAAAAAAAAGATTGTGCAAATCACGAAACAGAAAAGAAAAAATAAGGGGACAAAGAGAGAGATATAATATATGTGTGTGTATATTTTTATATCTCTTTAGGTTGATGAAAGCATATATACAAAAAAAATGAAAAAAAATGGAATAATTAGTATCAAGGAACATTTTCTCCATGCTGGAGGAAGAAAAGTCACTACAAAAATATCTTTATCCTACCAGCCTAAAGCCTGACATTATAAGCCAAGAAAAAATCCTAAATAGATTTCAAAAATCAGTGTTGAATCTATATTAGTGTAGATTAACATAAAGAGCAAGTCTATGGAAGAAGAATTGTGATATTCAAAACGTGTGATAATAAAGTTATCAATTCCGAAAGATTCAAGAGAAAAAGAATGCAAATTTTGTTCTTTTCAAAAATAAAATTAGAAGAAAGGTAAAATATTTGGTGAAGTTTAAAAGATTAATCATTTGGAATGATGGAAGAAGTTATTTTGATAATTTTCTATCCTACAAAGACCGAAAGTTTTGAAGAAAACGTTTAAAAAAAATTATATGTATATATATATATTATCATTAGAAATATTTTTTTCCTCGAGGACGAGCAAAGATTCAAGTATAGGGAAATTTGATGGGTATAATTTATTCATATATTTTTAAATATTAAATATTAAAAATTTTAAATAAAACATGAATAAATATATCATATTCTCCCATATTTTCTAACATACTTCGCAGTAGAAAGAGCATACGAAAATCGAAGAAAAGAAGCAAAGCCAACTGGGAATGAAGAAGCAAATGGACTAAAGCACCTTAGTTGCGACAATAGCAATTGGGAATCATGAAGAAAATCGCATAGTTGCAACTAGAGAACTATAGTTGAAACTATAGCCTTTCTCTGCAAAATGAAGCTCAATTGATAAGGCCATAGTTGCAATTACAATTTCCATAGTTGCAACTATGGAGAACCTTAGGCAAAAAAAAATAATTATATAAATAGAGAGTGAATGTTGGAAAGAAGACATTGAGTCTTACGGGAGAAAACTAATCTTTGGTCTCTCTCTTTGTCTTTAGTATTTTCTATTAGTTGTCTTTCTTTTAGAAGAATAATATTCCTTCATAAGTTCTTTGTTCTAAATTAGTTTTGATTACTTCATAATGGACTAACTTCTTTTGTTGGGATAGTTGATGAAGCTTGATATATATATATATATATATATATTATAATACTATCTTAGTTTTAATACATTCTTGGTTTGAAACTCTCTATTTATATTTTATATTGTGCTATAATAATAGTTTTTAGCTAATCATTGTTATCACTTCTATATATTTTATCTTTAAATTATTATCATATTACTTTTATAATTCTCACGCATCAAAATTAATATATATAGTAACTATTGAATAAAATAGTGAAGTGAGAGTAATTATTAGTAAGCTATTATTAAAAGTCGGTAATCTTTCTTGCCTCAATTTTAATTCTCATAGAGGAATTGTAGTTGCAGGAGTATTGATTTAGTAAAAAATATTCTCACGAAGTTCTTACTATCTTTTAGCACAATTCAGACCAGAAGATATTTCGGTTTAACTGTCACTAGTTTTAACTCAATTAATTGCATAACCTCACGGAGTGTTATTAGTTGATTAATTCTTGGTGAGATAACATATAATTGTATTAGCAATAAGCAATTATCCTTTAGAGAAATACATGTAGAAAGCGAGATTTTATTATAATATATTATCAAGTGAATTCAATGATTCCCAACTCTTTTAAATTATAAATCTTTCTAAGTTGTTTAATTTTGTTAAGTATTTAACAAGTTTTAATTCCACAAACTTTTCATCAATCTGATTCTCTCAAATAATAGCTAAAATATTATAAGTCTGTAGAATAGATTTTCCAATCTCTGTGGGACGATATCATAAACTATTCTAGAATTTGAAGAAGCACGAGCAGGAAATTCCTATACACATTGGCCGATAGGTTCATAGGTGCTACGAGTCATAAGCGAGTTTAGTAGAGTCTTGTGGATCGATACGGAGACATATGTACTTATCTTTGAGAGGCTATGCAACTACTAGGACAATCTCACTTCCTTCACTCCTATCGTGCGAGCTTATTGATCTCGGAGTTTGAACTTTTATCCTTCCATTCTCTCACCGACGGTGATGAGACGAGCTGCGGATATCGATGATGCTGCTCCCGGAGTAGATATCGCTAGAGGCTGAGGAAGAGGCCAATGAGGAGTATGTGCCGCAGCTAGACCATATTCCAGAGCAGCGAGTTCATGTTGGTCAGGTTCCAAGTGTCAGGGCGACACAGCATGTGGTCCCTGTTCAGCTCATAGTCAAGGCAACAACATTTGAGGAAGGGCAATTTTGATTTGCAAGGTTCAAGGACTATGATCCTCCTACATTTAGTGGTTAGGCCTCAGAGAGCGCACAAAGTTTATTGAGGAGTGTCATCATATCCTCCGTACTATGGGTACTGTTGAGATGACTAGGGTTTCTATTACTACGTTCCAGTTTAAGGGAGCGACTTACTAGTGGTGGAAGGCATATGAGTTGGGTAGCCGGCCAATACGACTTCACTTACATGGGTTCAGTTTTCAGATATGCTCTAAGAGAGTTTGTACCTCAGCCACTTCAGGATGCATGTCCGCGCAGTTTGAGCAGCTACATCAGGGCACCATGTCAGTATTAGAGTATGCCGTTAGATTCAGTGATTTTTCAAGACATGCACCTGCCTTGGTCGCTACAGTTAGAGACCGAGTCCGTAGATTCATTAAGGGGCTCAGACATGATATTCAGTTTAGCATGGCTCGAGAGTTGGAGTTAGATGTTTCATTTCAGCAGGTGGTAGGGATCGCTTGCCGGTTAGAGGGCATATGGGAATGAGAGCGATAGGACAGGTGGGATCAGGAGAGAGTACAGGGAGGAGAGGATGCCTCATAGATCGGAGACATCTACTGGCCCTTGTTTTGGAGGCAGGGTGTGACATGGTAGAGGTTTCATGGGTCAATCAGTTCAGTTTGCGCTTCAGGTTTCATACAGTGATTCAGGTGTTCAAGGGTCTCAGAGTACCCGTACCGCACAGTTCCTACAGTCACGTCAGCAGAGGGGTTTCTTTGAGTGTGGAGATACTAGCCACATGGTGAGAGATTTCTCTAGATTTCGGGAAAATATGTCACAGCATAGTCAGGTGAGTAGAGGGTGCCCAAGAGGGGGAGGCCCGGCCTATTGATGTGTTTCATATAGTAGGCTTAAGGTCGTTACGCCAGATGATGTCATCAGATATGATTTGATTTGTTATAGAGGAGCACCATCCGTAGATCATTACAGTTCTGCTTATCGAGGTGAGTTCCCATGTTTGTTGCTCCACTTATGGGTGTGTTTCATGATTTGAACTCTGTTAATGTGTTACCCTATCGGGAGGTTCTATGAGTGATAGCCATTCCTATCGTCTATTTTTATTCATTATTGAGAGTTATGAGACTACAAGTAAATTCATATTGTCCATTACGGTAGGTTTGATGTGATTCTTGAGTATTTTTGGCTACGAGCTGTGATTTTTATGCTCCACCAGTGCGGGAGCCAGTAATTGTTGTAAATTGTGTCGGAATTGATCTAGTGAGAGGTTCTAGCTAGTTTGATATATATCCTACTTGTGATTCAAAGTTGAGGGTCAGACCTGTGATTTCATATGATTTGATGTGTTGAAACCAGGCTGTGCACCACGGTAGAAGTTATACTAGTATGAGGTTATTGTGATTTGTTCATATGCTTTAATTATTTTCTTATTAAATTGTTTTGTAGTTTAGTGTTGATAGAGAGTTGTGCCTATCGGGCTTGTTTGATAGTTCCCTTATGTGTTTTTTTCAATATTCAGTCATTATCATTCTATGTTTCTTGAGTTTTAGCTTGTGGGGTGTGTTCCCGGTGGTGTTAGTTGTAACTTGTTGATTCGGGTGTTAGTCATGAGTTTTTCATGGTTCTGGTATCATCGTCAGTGTTGTGGAGGGTTGAAACGGGATCCTACTGAATATGAGGCTTATGACCGGTGCTGGATTTGATTTCGGGCAGATATTGTGATCAGAAATGTTACTGTGGGCCTATGTGTGATGTGTCATATTGTGTGGTTGTACTCTATGGGTGTTGGCATGAGTTGATGCAGCTGGTTGAGACTGATACTGGATATGGATTTAGAATCGGGTCTTTTGGGAAAAAATGGAAGATGAGAATTCTGGCTCTAAGGCTTATTGGTATTGCTAAAAGGGCTAAATTTTAGTCGAACTAGTGTCTTCTGGTTTATGTGGATTGGAGTGACGTAGGATCACCCGTGGGTGTATTTTGCAAGTGTGTCGTCATCTATTTGAGGGCTTCGAGACGAATCTTGGCACGTTTGAGGACGAACATTTATTTTAAGAGGGGGAGGATGTAACAAACCGGACGGTCGTTTTAAGAAACCAAGCTCTGTTCGGCGACGTAAGGTCTGGAACAACTTCATAATATGAGTATTGACTTGCGTGCATGGTTGAATTTAGTTAACGGATGATTCAGAGTCGAAATGGGATAAGAAATCTAGTTTTAGAAGCTTAAGCAGTGAGAATTCGACCGGAATTGGTGTCACGACCCAAAAATCCCTCCGAAGGAGTCGTGATGGCACCTAGTTTCTAAACTAGGTAAGCCTAACATTAACTGAAATAACATTGATATTTATTAACTTAAAATGAAATTTCTCTAAATAATTTACCATTCCCAAAATCGGTAGTACAAGAATAGTTATACAAAATAAATATATCACTGTTCCGAAACAAAGGGAACAAATGGAAATAAGTACGATTGAAGGTGACTCCGATGACCGTGGACGCTGCTGCAGGTTTACCTTGAGTCTCCACCGCAACGAACAACTACTGTCGATCAAATACCTGGATCTGTACACAAAAATGTACATAAGTGTAGTATCAGCACTACCGACCCCATGTGCTAGTAAGTGCCTAGCCTAACCTCGGCGAAGTAGTGACGAGGCTAGAACCAGACTACCAAATAAACATGTGCAAGATAGCGTACAAAATAATAGGAAGCAGATAACAATGATGGCAACAATGATCAACCAGTGATATAAATAGCAGGCAACAATGATAACATAATTGTTTTTCAACAAATAATAAATACAAGTACAATCAATTAATGAAGTCCTTCAAATATAAGTCCTTCGCCATTAAATCCTTCAAGTAATAATCTCTAAGATAATATGCTTTTCAATAAATATATTTCCTTCAAATAAATATCTTTCGAATATAATTCTTTCGAGTAAAGGTCACCTTGTGACGCCTCATTTCATAATCATAATAATATAGGTCTCAGCCTACTTTCATATTTTTACGGTATCTCATGTCCATATTTATATTACAACAGCACAGACAACTCATGTGCAATTAAATAAAACTATAATATTTTCCCCGGCACCTTGTGCCAACATATTTCTATCTTACATTGCACAACAATATTATCATATTACTCAATTCATAGGGTCCATAACCCAATATAATTAAGAATGTTCAAAGAGCCTCATTTACTTAATATAAAGTAGAGTACAACATCCAGCCCAATTACGGAATCAACAGAAAAAAAAATTGAAAATATTTTTAGAAATTATTTGATAAAGAAAAGTACTCTTTTCAATTAAAGTACAATATCGAATGAATCATTACTTTTAATACGAGAAATAAATCAAAATATAGTAGAAATTTCCTTTTTAAGTAAAGTGCACCCTCAAATGGTTTAAAAAAAATTTAGTTGAGCATTCAATTGAGTTAAAAATGTAACAATTGTTGAAATTTGAAGTATCGAACATATAAAAAAATATAAGGTGAGGTATTGTAAATACTATGATTCCAACACAAAGGATCAAAACGGTAAGGGGGGTCTAAACAGTTAATACACTTGAATTGTTAATAACAAGTAAACACATCAAACAGAAAGTGCACGGCATCACCCTTCATGCTTTAACACTCTCTCACCAAAATAATACACGGCAACACCCTTCGTGCAATAGTAATCAAATCAGGGCACGAAATGTTCCTTCGTGCATTAATAATCAAAATATGGCACGGAATTTTCCTTCGTGCATTAATAATCAAAATATGGCACGGAATTTTCCTTCATGCATTAATTATCAAAACATGGCACGGCATCACCCTTCATGCTATACATTTATTTTCATCATAATCATACACGAAATCACCCTTCATGCCTTACACTCTTTCCTCATCAATAACAATGCACGACATCACCCTTCGTGCTTTATCACTCTTCCTCACCCAAACAACAATCACAAACAATGGGGTGAGGGGATAAACAAGATTAAAATAAGAATTCCGGCAAGGGAATAACAATCAAATAACTAAATCCCGGCAAGGGAACAACAATTAATAATATCAACTTCCCGGCAAGGGAACTACAATCAATAATATCAACTTCCCGGCAAGGGAATAATTTATACCTCTTTCTCTTTCTTCCACTTTCATTTCATAACTCACTCTAACACTTGAGCCAATTCTCAAAAGGTGTGCGATTATCTCATAAACTTTCACAATTCTATTGTAAATTTGAGCCAACGCTCCAAGGGTTCAACCTACCCACTTGCTTTCACAAAGTCATAATATAACTTGAGTCATCGCTCCTCGATGTTCAAGAATCACAATTACTTCATTAACTTTCCACAACAAGTAGAAATCATCTTTAAAGCATATGTTATTCAACATAATCATGAAGTTCACATTATAAGACTCACGGTCATGCTAGACACCAACGTATAGATACTCGTCACCATGCTTATACGTCGTACTCCACAATTAACACATAACAAATAGGACACAACTCCTAATCCCTCAAGGTAAGGTTAGACCAAACACTTACCTCTTTTGAAGCTAGGCCGATATTCCAAAATAGCCTTCTTGCTTGAATTGACCTTCGAGAGACTCAAATTTATCCAAATTAATTGTATAACTTCATTAAAATACATCGGAAACAATTTCGGATAATAAAACATTGACTTAAAAATTCACACTAAAAAGTCAACCAAAGGTCAACGCGGAACCCGACTTAATTTTTATAAAATCCGAATACTCATTCCAATATGAGTTCAACCATACTAATTTTATCAAATTCCGACATCAGATTGTTCTTCGAATCTCAAAAATTCATTTTTGAAGTTTCTATAATTTTTCTCCAAATCACAAATTAAATGATGAAAATAACCATGAATTTAGGTAATATAAACACTTTCGAGTATAGGACACTTACTTGAGTTGAAATCGTGAAAAACACCTCAAAATCGCCCAAGAATCGAGCTCCAAAAATCCTAATCAATAATGAAGAAATGACAGATTTTCAATCCTTAAGTTTCTGCCCAGGTTCGCTTTTGCGAACAAAATCTTCGCATTTGCGGATGAACAGTATTTTCGCAATTCCCATAAAATATTCGTATTTGCGAGTGAACAGTGCTTTCGCAATTCTCGTAAAATGTTCGAATTTGCGAGTGAACAGTGCTTTCGCAATTCCCGTAAAATTTTGCATTTGCGAGTGAATAGTGCTTTCGCAATTCCCATAAAATGTTCGCATTTACGAGTGAACAGTGTCGCACCAGAAACCAGCAAAACCCAAACTTCTCCGAAATGATCCGAAACCACCCCGAAACTCATCCGGAACCTCCTGATCACAAACCATATATTAATTTCAATCATAAAACGTGTTACGGACCTGCTCGCACACTCAAAACACTGAAAAGAGGTCATCTTAATCCGATATTGACCAAGGTCAAACTCTCAAATTTCTTAACTTTACTAGTCTCTCCACCAATAATCCAAAATACACCCAAGCCCCTCGGAAC
Source organism: Nicotiana glauca (assembly GCA_026770625.1). NCBI lineage: Eukaryota > Viridiplantae > Streptophyta > Magnoliopsida > Solanales > Solanaceae > Nicotiana > Nicotiana glauca. Next base: position 89,036 of record MU789644.1, read on the forward strand.
CCTGTCCGAACATACCAACAAGTCTCAAAACATCACACAGACTTAATTAAAACCTCAAACCACATCAAACAATGCTAAAACCGTGAATCACACCCGAATTCAAGCTTAATGAAACTAAGAGCTTCCAACTTCTATATTCGATTCCGAAACCTATCAAATCAAGTCCGATTGACCTCAAATTTTGCACACAAGTCATAAATGACATAATGAAGTTATGAAAAGTTTCAGAACTAGATTCTGACCCCGATATCAAAAAGTCAACCCTTGGTCAAACTTTCCAAAAATCTTCTATTTTCCTACTTTTGCCAAAATGCGCCAAATTATTCTACAAACTTCCAACTCCAAATCCGAACATGCGCCTAAGTCCGAAATCACGATACGAAGCAATTTAAATCATTAAAAATCTAATTCGCATTCATTTACTCATATTTCAGCTTCCGGTCATTTTAATTCAACTTAAGCTCTCTCTCTTTTACTGGAGACTAAGTGTCACAATTTCCTTTCAAACCCTTTCCGAACCTGAACAAATTTTCCCGCCAAGTTACATAAGAATCGTGAAGTATGAATCTAGATTTTTTTTTTGGGGAAGCAATGTTGTACTTATTCAAAATGACCGGCCGGGTCGTTACAATTGGACTTGGGAGCAAACGGATCCAGAATGGGTTCTGGATGATCTTAACAACTTCGTATGATGATTTTAGACTTAGGCACGCATCAGGATTTGGATTTGGAGGTCTGTAGAGTAATTTGAGGTTAATTGGCGAAAGATGGAAAAGTTAAAGTTAGGAAAATGGAGAATTTTGACCCATAGTTGACTTTTGTGTTATCGGGGTCGGAATGCGATTCCGAGAATTGCAACAACTCCTGTCATTGGGACTTGTCTGGAAAATTTAGCGTCATTTTGGGTTGATTTAATTGGTTTCAATACGAGTTTTCAAAGTTGGAAGATTTGGAAGTTCATAGTTCGATTCATGGCGCGATTTGCATTTTCAGTGTTGTTTGATATTATTTAAGACCTCGAGCCAGTCTGTTCTATGTTATAGAACTTGTTCGTGTGTTAGATGGGGTCCCGGGGGCCTAGGTTGTGTTTGAGATGAGTTGCGAATAATTTTACATGGTTTTGGGAAGGCTAAGTTCTGGTGTAATCACACCTGCGGGCCCTGGGCGCATGTGCGATGGTCACAGATGAGAAGGAGAAAGTGCAAGTGTGAGAGGAGTTGGTCTGGGCAATCTCCGCAGATGCGGAGAATTGGAATGTATGTGTGGTGCCGCAGGAGCGGATCCTTGGGAGCAGAAGCGGAGTGGAGTGCATATGCGATTGGTCAGGCGCACCTGCGGTTGCGCAGATGTGGTTAATTTGGTCGCAGGTGCAGAAGTTCTGGCAAAGTCATATAAGTTGAGGGTTTGGTCATTCCTTCATATTTTTTAGTTTTAAACTTTGGATTTTAGAGTTTCTTTTGGGGTTTTTCAAGAAAAACAATTGGGTAAGTGTTCTTCATATAGAATCTAATATAGTCCATGATTTTAGGGATCAAATGGTATTGAAAATTGATAATTTTTATATGGTTGAACTCATATTGGAATGAGTATTTGAATTTTGTAAAAATTTGTCGGGTTCCGAGGTGCGGGCCCGGGGGTCGACTTTTGGGACCAATTTTTGGATCTTGTTAAAGATTGAGACTTTATGAACCGAAATAGTTTCTTTTATGTTTTATCTGTGCTTTGAAGTTAATTTGGTTAGATTTGAGCCGTTCGGAGGTCTTTTCACCGAAGAAGTGCATTTTAGAGTATCGGTTTGTCGTCTTTGAGGTAAGTATCTTTCCTAACCTTGTTTGGGGAACTTTCCCTTAGGATTTAAGTCTTGTATGTTGCTTGTAATTCGTGTACGCAAGGTGACGAGTGCATGCTCGGACTTATTTGTAGAAAATTAGCCTTTTAGGGTTCTTAAGTCTTTATATTCAGTGTGTATGAATGTGTTTTTGACATGACTGAGTTTCCTATTTACTAGTTTCACCTCTGCATGCTTAATTGGAATTAGTTGCTTCATGATTCACTCGTATTGCCTAATCGACTCCTATTTGACTTAACTGAAGAATTTCACTTCTCCTATTGTCATGCTGCCTTTCATAGCTGTTTGTTTTATTTGGGAATTATCATCATCTCTTCCAATAATTATTTAGTCTTAAGTGAAGATAAGATTATCTTTCCTTAATTTAATTGTGAGGTATCCTCATATTTGTTAAACCTTATAAAGGAGTTTAGATAACTCGTATCTTTGTTGAATTGCCTTTATTTAGGACTACTTGCCTCGTATTGATTCCCTTGTTAATTACCTGTGTATTGTGGGATCGTTGCTACATGTGTTTTCCCTTTGTTGAATTGTTCCCTTTATGCCAGCATTCTTTTCCGTGGTTATTCCTTGCAAGCTGGTCCTATCATTTCATCGTGATTTACAGTTCTTGAGTTGACTTACTTTTTGTACCTTGCATTATTATCGTTGTTGTTGTTGTACTTATTGTGGTGATGTACGAGTTTTTTGTCATGTTGTAATTGTATTCTCTTTGGTTGTGCTGCATATTTACTTTGGGACTAAGGAACGGTATTGCGGGAGATTTCCCTATACATTTACGTTTAGGACTACGGGACGGTGTTCCGAAAGATCCCATGTTCTGCATATTTATTTTGGAACTATAGAACGATATTCCGGGAGATCCCCCTACACATTTGTATTTGGGACTACAGGAAGGTATCTCGGGAGATCCCCCTATACTGGATATTTACTTTGGGACTACAAAATGGTATTCCAGGAGACCCCCCTGCATATTTACGATTTGGACTACGGGACGGTATCCCAAGAGATCCTCTGTACATTTACGTTTGGGACTACGGGATGGTATCATGGGAGATGCCCTATTATTATCATCGTGTTCTGAGTTGTTGTTTTCATTGATCCTATCCATGTGTAAACAGTATATGGGCTATCCTTTCTTGTCCTTATGCTTACTAGCTAGTATGAACTATGTTAGGACACTTGCACAAGCATACACGTAGCTAAGCACGCTTATCGGATATGAGGCTCCTTGAGATTGCTGAGTATAGACGCACACCCTTGTTTATTTGCCTTCCATGTGAGAATGACTCTTTTTGGCACGTGAGTTGTCAGTATGATTATGAGGTGTGATGAGGGCACATGATGCCAAGTGTTAGGGTTCAGGTGTTGAGATTCGTTCTGTATGATTATGAGATGAGGTGTCACTAGGTGACTTATATTCGAAGAATAGTTATTTGAAAGGATTATATTCGAAAGGTATTCATTTTTATAGAACTATTTTGAAAAAAAATATTTACATGAAGGAAGTATATTTCTAAATGTTTTTATCAACTGAAAGATTTGACTAACTGACTTAAGTTGTTGACTCGAGGTAGCCCTGCTACTGTATTCGCAGGTTTCAGAGTCATTTTCCTATTTATAGTCACACTGTTGCACTTATTTTCATACGGTTGTATTCAGAAGTTGTAGCGGAACTCTTTAGAGCTTATGACTTGTACTATCGGGTTTTGAAAATTTTAAATTTGCAGAGATTTCTGCTTCAAGACTATTGAATTTCATTTGTTATTGTGGTATTTCAGAATGAATTAGGCTTACCTAATCTCTAAGACTAGGTGCCATCCCGATATCCAAACGGAGGGAAAGTTGGGTTGTGACATCTATTGTGGGAGTTGGGCTACAGTTTCAAGTTTAATATTTTGAGATATTAATTGTTCATAATTAATTATCAGGTTATTTAGATTACTTATTTAATTAATCAAATCCTGCATATTGATGGCTAAGGTATAAAAGTATGGTTCGTCTGGCGGGTGGTGTTAGCTTGGTGCCAGTCACGTCTAAGGGCTAGTTTTAGACATGACAATATTACAAAAAGAAAAAAAAAATAGTAGACAATCTATTAAACAAAGTAGTATTCTAATAAAAATTCTATTAAGAATGAAAATATACTAAATATTGAATAATTATAAAGAAAAATACAGAACAAAAATTTTATTCATTGACTATATAAGTCTCTTTAATTTAATAGAGATTTTATTTATTAAAACTTAAATAATATTATTGCAAATAATTGAATAAAATTTAAAATAAAAAATATTTCAAGGCTAATAGAATATGTATCTTCTCTTATATTATAAAAAGAAAGCAGACAAAAATATTACACAAAATAGTATGCTAATAAAATTTTCTATTAAGAATGCAATTACACTAAACATTGGATACTATAATAAAGAAAACTACAAAACAAAAAAGTTATTGATGACTATATAAATACCTTTTGTTTAATAGAGGTTTTATTATTGAGTATATCGTATTGAAAAATAAGTTAATAATTAAAATTTAATTAAAAATACAATCTAATATATTTAAATAAGCTCGATCACAATTTAATTTAATTAATATTTTTTAATATTAATCGAATCACCGGGTACGATAACTAGTTAAATATAGTGTAAAAGTATTCCTTGTCTTTGCACTAGAATTGATTCATATCATGACACGCAGAGGCAAACAGAGGCGGATGTAGTGTATTAATTGCGGGTTCAACTGAACCCATAACTTTTGATGTGGAGTAAAAATTTATATGAAAAAATTCATTAAAATTATAAAACAAATAGATATAAACCCATAATTTTAACAATATAATGTGTTCAATATCAAAAACATTAAAATTGAACCTAAAGAATTTAAATTCTGGATTTACCTCTAGAGGCAAACCTAATTTGATAGAGGGGCACCAGCCCAGTGACTTCAAATAAAAAGTGTGTATATGTATATCTTAAATGATAAGTAATCTATTTGTTTCAATATAGATGACACATTTTTCGTATTAGTCGGTTAAAAAAAGATCTATTTTTACAATTAAAAATAATTCAATTTAAACTCTTTATTTTATTTATTTATCTTTATTGAGAAATTTTTATAATCACACAAATATCATACAATATATCATGATATTCATGGCCACAAAGCTTTTACTCCTTAAAACCACAAGTTTAAATTTTAGCAACCTGTATACATTTGGAGGGCAAACCTACTTTTAGTACAATGGTTGGGTTCGATTTTGACTCTCAGCATTTGCTCAATTTTTTTGGATAGTTGTACCCCTGCCGCAGCACTCTATGGGAAGCAACCCATATTTCTTTTATTTTTATTTCATTTATATGATTTTATCACTTAGTTAAGTTTTTTTGAGTTTGCATAATCTTTTCCACAAATTTCAGCTCATTTGGGTTCTTATTGAACAGATTTGGAGGCCGTGAGTTTTAAAAAGAAGTGCAGATGCATCTTTTCTGCGATCACTGAATAAGAGTTCTGCAATTGCATGGCCTAATTGTGCTATTCCAATCAAGGTTATATCTTTAATGCCTAAAATCTGTTTGTTGTAATGCTTCACTCATTTTTTCAGTTATGCACGCCTATGCTAGAATTTTGTTCCTTAATCCAAAAATGCTTGAAAATAAGTTTGCTTGTTGACATGCTAATTTTGCATCTTGGCTTTTCGTAGAGGCTGATCCAGGATTTAAATTTAATGGTTTAACCTTTTAGATTTTCAGCATTAAATTCGCTGTGTTGCTAAAATTATGGGTTTAGATTTAATATTTATTGAGATTTTAGTAAGTTTTTACTTATATATCTATATTCCGTGTCGAAAGTTATGAGTTGAGAAGAACCAATAACCGCTGGATTACATCCTCCCCAGTGATATGTTCCCTTATTTGTTTGACATCATGTGTTAATGCACAAAATTGTGCTTATTTCTCTGTTGATTATGTGATGTTTTAGTATAACACTCTGTTCTGAATTCTGATCAATGATAATGCTGGCCTGAGATTAGGTCTTAAAAAATGGATGGGAAGTGACTGTCATGCCAGTGAAGTTATGTTTCCTGATTTTTTTCCTCTTGATTGCTTGTGTGTCTAGCACTCCTCTTGGAAGCTTCGTTGCGTGTCTTCTTGGCAACAATTTACCTTGTGGTGAATTTTTTGTTCATTTTTAATGTTAGTACTTCCAGTGGTTATTGGTAATTATCTTTAAGAGTGAAATGATTGTTTAATTTTTTTTAAAATCGTGATATAGAAGTTAAAACCCCAATTACAAAGGTAATTTGTCCAGAAATAACATGTATCTGAAAATTAAGATGATTAATATTCGTAACTTATTATAGCAATTAAATTACAGAAATGGCATAATTTTTTTGATAGATATAATTTAAATTCTATTGCTGTTCATTTGTTGTTACAAAGTGCCACCAGCTCTTCCACCACCCCATCTATCTCTTCATCCCCTTTCGCATTCATCTTCTCACTCAATTCTCTAGCTTTCTTCCTCACAGCCTCACCACTTTCCTCCATTACCACATTCCTTATCGCCTTTGCGATCTCTTCACTTTGTAGCTTCTTGTTCTCGTCTCTCTCCGCTTCAACTCCCATCCCGGTATTTACTATGAGCCTAGCATTCATTGGTTGGTCAATGTGTATTGGCATTGCAATTATGGGCACACCAAACTTCATACTTTCCATAAAAGAACTCCATCCACAATGACTCACGAACCCACCAATACTCGTGTGTTGAAGAATTGTTGCTTGTGGAGCCCATCCTTCCAAAACCTTTCCTCTTTCTCCTACCCTTTCAAGAAACCCGTCTGGTAATGCATCTTCGACAGTACTATGTTTTTCACCTTGTGGAAACCTAATGACCCAAATGAAGTTCACTTTGCTAAGCTCTAAGGCTTGAGCTACTGCATGTATTTCCTCCTTGGATAAAAAATACTCACTCCCAAATGAAACAAACACAGTTGAACTTTTTCCTTTCTTGTCAAGCCATTGTAAGGTCTCCTCGTCTTCATCTTGGTCAGTGGGTTCTTGAACTAGTGTACCAACCGGAACTATTTTCTTGGAGACCAAATTTGAAAGATAATCCATATATTTCCCTTCAATGTCTCTGCAAGTTTTCACCAGAATAATATCGCGTGATTGTCTAAGAGCCTCGTCGAATGGGATTTTCTGACCTGGTGCTTCATTAAGAGCTTCCTTCAATAAAAGCATTTCGTATTCGCGCAGGTAAATTTCATGAAAAGGGAACTTCTCTTCTGTATTTTCAGATATGTGGATGGACAAAGAAGCGACAGCTGCGGCAAAAGGGAGGAATTGCACAGCAGGAGTATTCATAGATAAAGCCAACTGAGCAACCAATGGCTGATTGAAGTCATAAATGACCATGTCAGGATTTAGAGCTTGTATTATTTTGGAAATGTTTGGAGCGGCAATCTGAAAAGCTTTTTTCAGGGTGTTCATAAGATGAAGTGGAAGGCCATTGGTAGTGTGGTAATGAGGAGGAAGATTTGGCAAAGATGGAAGATGAAGCTCAACTAATTCAATTGATTGAGAATATTTTTCTGTGACATTTTTCTTGATGGAGTTTAGATTTACAGGAGTGGAACACATGTAAATGTGGAAGTTTCTATTTGTGAGTTTCGTGGCTAGCTCTAGAAATGGACTTATGTGACCATATGCTAGATAAGGTACCATGAGTATGCTAATGGTGTTTTTCTTGACGTCCATCAAGGACTAGATTTCTCCCTCTCTCTCTCTCTTAATTTCTCTCTGTGGATCTTGTTACAAGTGTGATGATAATCTATTTATAGTATTTGCTTACAGGAGCGGAGCTAGGATATGCGGTATGAGCTTGGCCGCATCTAATAACTTTTGGTTAGATCCTATTTGTATTATAAAATATAGATATGTATAAATATTTAATTACGAACTTAGTAATTAAGGTGAGCTATATATTGCTTCGATGGTAAATTCAGAACCCAAAAATTTTAAATTTTGGCTCTGGCTCAGCTTGCTTATCTTGGTTGTGAGCTAGTTGGTGTGGTGATATTATTGCATAGATATCTTTGTTAGAGCGAGGCCCTTCCTGAAACTTGCGTGAATGCAAGATGCTTTATGCACCAGCCTACCTATACGTTGAATCTCACATTCATAAAAAAAGCCAAAGTAAAGTGTTGTACCAGCAACCATCTGTGGGAATATAGTTTATTCTTGTTGTAGGGCCATCGGTGTTATTTACAGTCACTTCCATTTAATGAGAAGGTTTTCCTTAATTATTTAACTTTTTCACATTCATATTTTGTCGTTACTAACGTGCTCTTACATAAAATGTCATAGTTTGTTGTTTGCCATATTTGATACAAAATGTAATAATTTGGTGCTAGAGTAATTTTCATATTTATACAGATTTTACAACCGATTGAATTGGAAAAGATACCATAGTAGTAATGTTGATTTACTCATCATGATTACCTTTCACGAGAGCAAATATTCTTTTATATTTGAAATAAATCATGTTCTTTTTTTAAAAAGAAATTTTACTTTTGAAAAAAATCTATATAGTTAAATTATAATGCTTTGAATTGTTTTAAGATGTAATGAAAATGGCATATCGGACTAAAAGGAGTGTCATTTTTAAGAGAAACGACAATTGGAGACAATGAGATAGCAGTCACCAAATTGTCTAGCCTTAAACAGGTTATCATCTAGTTATGCCATTTTTCTCCATTAAGCATACGTAGAAGTTGTGAAATAGGAAATGTCATTTGACAGGTCCCCCTGCCCAATTCTTTTATGGGGCAGATTCATTAGTTAGTTTTCCTAGTTTATATACATAAATTATGCTTTGATTATACACGATTATATATATATATATATATATATATATACACATATATACACACTCAATTGACCGTTGAGGTTCGCCTCATCAGGTTGCACGCAGAATGGATCTGATACCATATATTACAGCTCAGTTTACTAATGACACTATCTGCTTTGAGCCTCCTCACGGTTTGTTTTACTTATATATCTAGAAATTTTTTTTAGCGTTTTGCCTATGTGAGATTTACCAGAATATCACATGTTGCCTGTCTTTATGTTTCTGCCAACTTGCCAACTTAATGTCCCCATTTAGCATGAGCGAACAAACTGATTAGCAATTCCATTCGTCTTGCGATCTCCTCCACTTAATGCTGAAACCAAACACTGAAACAAATTAGGTAGAATTGGCCAGTACCTACCACGAATCCCTTTCTCTGATATGAATGTATATTAACTAAAAATAACATTATCACTTAGTTCGATTACTCAAAGGAAGCCTAACATAATTACCGTTAAATTAGTTTTTTCTCAATTAAAATGCACAACTCCAGTATATCTTTATCTAGAAAAATTTGGAAGAAAGTAACTAGCCTACTACTAATAAAGAGAGGCAAGAAAGAAGGTGGGATAATTATTTTGTTTAACTTCATTCCGTATTACCTAAAACCAACTTTTAACTTAAATAACCACAAATTACAGTTAAAATATGTTAGACTCGTTATGTCATCTATCTGCAGTTGCCAAATAATATGCAGCCCCCTAAACTTATCTCATTATTTCATTTAGACACCTGAACTTAAACTAGTACTTATTGAGCACCTAAACTACTCCAAAAGTGTTTAATTATATATATATATTAGTCTCTCTTTTAAAAGGCTTTTCTGGGAATCCCCTTGGGGCTCGCCCCGGGGCAGGGCACTATCAAAATACCTTGAGACTCATGTGTGAGGCTTAGTTCTCTAGGCCTTACGCCTCCAAGCGCCTGACAGTGCGCCCTAAACTGTAACGATCCGACCGGTCGTTCTAAGCAATTTCGTGTGATGTATAATGACTTATGTGAATCGTCAGTTTTAATTTTCAGGTTAATCAGAATTGATTCTCAAATAGAAGCTTTAAATTTGAAAGGATTGACCAAGTTTGATTTTTTAATATTTGACCTTGGATTAGATTTTTTATGGTTCCGTTAGCTCCATTGGGTGATTTTGGAAGTAGGAGCGCATCCAAATTGTGATTTGGAGGTCTGTCGTAGATATTGGCTTGAAACGGCGAAAGTTGGAATTTTGGGAAGTTTGACAGAGAGTGGACTTTTTGATAGCGGAGTTGGATTTCGATTCTGGAAGTTGGAATAGGTTCCTAATGTCAAATGTGACTTGTATACAAAAATTGATGTCAATCGGACGTGATTGGTAGGTTTCAGCATCGGTTGTGAAAGTTTAAAGTTCCAAAGTTCATTGATTTCGAATTGAGGCGAGATTCGTCAGTTTGATGTTGTTATGTGTGTTTTGAGGCCTCAAGTAGGTCCGTGTTATGTTATTAGACTTGTTGGTATTTTTGTATGTGGTCCCAAGGGGGTCGGCTGAGTTTCGGACGAGTTTCAGATTATTTTTCCTTCATTATGCATTGCAGGTTCTACAAAAACTGAGTATCTGGTTTCCTTAATCGTGTAGTGTTATTTTGAAGGCTGGGAGAAATTGTTCGTCGCGTTCGCGAGTCTTCAGACGCGATCGCATAGGCTGCAGCAATTTGAGCATAGTGCTGGCGTAAGCCTTCACACATTCGCATAGAGTGTTTGGCTAAGCTGGGCAGTGTCCGCTTGTTCTTCGCGTTCGCAGTCTTTCGTACACGATTGCGTAGTGCATTTCTTTCTTCGTGATCGCGAGGTTTCTTCCGCGATCACGATTCATTTGATTCGACCAGTGATTATAAAGTACTCTATTTCGAGGGTTCGGCTATTTTTTGCAGTTTGGGGCTATGGAGCTCGGATTAAGGTGATTCTTGAAGCAATTTATACCATATGAATTGGAGTAAGTGTTCTCTACTCAATTTTGGTCATATTCCATGAATCTATCTTCGATTTTTAGCTTTTGATTGATGAATTCTAAAGAGCAAAATTTGGGATTTTGGCCTAAAATTTCATAATATGAATTTTTGATTTTCGAACACCAATTTGGAGTCGGATTTGAGTGAAACTAGTATGGTTGGACTCGTAACTGAATGGGTTGTCAGATTTTGTGAGTTTTGTCGGGTTTCGAGGTGCGGGCCCGGGTGTAATTTTTGGCCAGATTTGGAATTTGATGTAGGATTCGATCTTTAACATTTGTAATTATTTTCTTGGGCTTTATCTGATGTATTTGAGTTTCTTTTGGCTAGTTGTGAGTCGTTCAGAGGTCTCTACATGCGTGACAGCATTCATGAAGCATCGCTTAGCTTGCTTTGTATTTGAACTTGGCCTGTTTGAGATAAGTAACTCTTCTAAACTTAGTGCTGAGGATATGAAACCCCAAATTATGTGTTGTGTGATTGGTATTGAGGTGATGCAAACGCTAGGTGACGAGTGTGTGGGCGTGCGCCCTCTGAATTGTGATTCCGTTGTTTCCATGACAATGTATAGTGGCCTTATTTTTGTTGATATCTTTGTTTTTTGACCATGTGATAAAGTAACTAAGCTGTCAATCATGCTAGATATCGTGTTTAGGCTTTATACTGATATTGTTAGGACCCATAGTGGTCGTTGCTTGCTGTTATCTCACTGATTTCATTGATATTTCTTACTCAGTCATATTCATGCATTCATATCATATCTCAGTATCGATTGTTACTTGTTAATATATCATATCATTGCTCCTGGTCAGTTTTCATGACATTGTGAGCCCGTGGGTGAGACTGGAGAGATTGATGACTAAGTGAGGTCGAGAGCCTAATTATGAGTAAAAGTTATGGGATTGGGCTACACGCCACAATAATTATTCTGATTTATGATAGCGTTTTGGCTGAAGGTGCCCTTACGGAGTCTGTACACACCTCTAGTAATCGTGAATGATATTATTGAGAGATGAATTTCTCTGGACATAGATTTGTCCGAAGTACTTGATATCTGGAGATGGATTTCTCCACAGGTTTAGATTGCCCTTTTTCTTCGGTAATAGGTGACTTATAGTGAGTGTTATATATTTTCTGGGATAGATTTCTCTGAACCATATGGGCCATATACAATATCGAGATAAGTGGAAAAGTCTGAGACAGAGAGATTGAGTACTCTGAGAGAGTGAGTACATGATTCATCTCTGAGATACATGGCATTGGCATGCATATATGATATACATGCATAGAGACACATTTTCCTCATGTTGTACGGTATCACGTCATTCATGACTCTTTTTCACACATATTGATATGTGGTCATAGAGAGGTATCTCACACTTGCTAACTGGAAAGAAATTGAAAATTCTTATTTATTGTGAAAAGGATTTTTTTTAGAAAGATTTACAGTTTTCAAACTATCTCCCATTTTACAACGATTTCGAAACAGAATTTGAGTATTCACTGATATTCTTGAAAAGCATAACTATTTTCGAAAAAACTGTGAAATAAAGCTAAGCATTTTATTTCCGAGTTACTCCCTTATTTATATGCTCTACGTTGTTATGAACTGTTGTTGGTTATTGGTGTTGGACACGGCCTATATTCCAGCTCGTCTCTACTTTTAACCTAAGAGCAGGTTTATTACTTATTGAGTACATGGGGTCAGCATTGTATGCAAATTTCGGATGCCGATGTTTCTATGTTCGACGAGAGCTGGATTGGAAGATGTACCTGTGTTCCTGCTATAGCTGCCTCTTGTTCATGGTAGCATTAGATTTTAAAACTCTATTTATGTACTTTTCAAATAGAAGGTGTATTTAGTTCATATCAGCTTTGTAAATTCTATTCTTAGAAGCTCATGATTTATACTACTAGTCCTTGGAAAATGTATAAGATTTAGATAATTGTTTAATTAAGTTAATTAGAATTGGATAATTGTTAATTGGCTTACCTAGCGGGTTGGGTTAGGTGCCATCATGCCTAGAGGATTTTGGGTCATGACAGATTAGTATCAAAGCTCCAGGTTCATAGGTTCTGCAAGTCATGAGCAAGTGTCTAGTAGAGTCTTGCAGATCGGTATGATGACGTCCATACCTATCTTCGAGAGGCTACAGGGCATTTAGGATATACTTCCCATATTTTTTTCCTTATCATGCGACATTGATTCTGCTTGAAGCGTAATCCTTTTGAATTACTTCCATGCATTCGTATGCGCACTTGAGCGCTCGGTATCAGCTGTGCATCGACGACTTGTGATTCCTTAGATGAGGTGCGAGATGTGATTTCTGTGTGTTGAGGATGGGCCAGTCCGGGGACTTGAGGTCGGGTTTTGACTGTAGCTTGAGCACAGAGATGTTGATTGTGTGAGCACGTGCTTTTGGATTTATATGTTCGGTAATGTCCCTATTAGTGAAATTTGTGGCTGGATGGCTAAGTGATGAGTACGTGTGACTGCAGGAAGTGTTCAGATGGTTTGAATGTAAAGAAAAATGTTTGATTGAGATGTAAATTGGTGATTGATATCTGACTTGATTTGATGTATAATATCGATTTATGGGTGTGTTGAAGGACCTTCCATGTTGTTTAATTGTGGAGTGAAATAGATTTTTCTTGTCTTGTTGATGAGTTCAGAATCAGAAAGACTGAGTATTTCTGTAGTAGTTGTGACTGTAGAAGGGTGTAGAAAGATGTCAGTTTGAGGCTAAGCAGATGGGTTATCTCTTACGGGATGTTCGAGGTTGTATGATCTCTATGTTGTTTTGTTGAGAGTTCTCTTTTACCAGTGAATTATATGTGTTGCAATTTCAATTTGGATTGCTTATGAGAGTTGTCTTGACTGTTGCAAGGGTGAATGCGAGATTTGTAGATGATTGGAGATATTAGATGGTTTGTGTTATATAAGCTTATAAAGGATTTAGTTGAATTTCAGTGCGGATTTTGGGCAACAATAGAGTATGGGTATTATAAGTTATAAAATTCTTTATTCCTTGGCTTTGAGCTAAGCGGGGGAGTCTGTTATCGATGGGTTGATTGCGCAGTTATGTGTTGTATTGTTTCAGTTTAAGGTATACTTGTGAATTAGTTAAGACTTCCAGAGGTTGAGGTTGAGGTTTGGATAAGGGTTTCATTATGCTTTATGGGTATATAAGAAATAATGGATGATTGAGTTGTTATTTGTACAGGATGTAGCCTGCATGGAGTAGGAATTCACTCGGTTGCTTAGAAGAGTGGATTAATTCCTTGGGTGTTGTTGTGCTAATCGGGCACATGTCGTTCGATTTATTTGATAAGTTTAATTGAGATCTGAGTAGAGTGAAAGTCTCTCAAGAATGGTTCTAATGGATGCAAGATTTAACTGTAGAAATTGAGAATTTTGCAGATTCATACATGGATAGAATCAAAGGGTTACATTGGATGGTGTCGAGACTCACATTATTTCTATATCATTGTGGATTCTACATTTCAGTATCAGGAAGGTAAAATAGATAGCTTTAAATTTATAGAAGGTCTCTTCAGAGCGGATATCTCAGTTGTGGTACTTGTAGGGTGCTTAAGAGAGCATTCGGCGGCTTATGAGCCTTAGGACAATGTGGTTTTACACTAGGGTATCATGTGGTGAGTCTTGGTTAAGGATTGTGGTATTATGGCTAGGAGAAGTATCAATTTAAAGACAATTCGGGAGGAATTCGGAGAGTTAGGACAATTTAACGGGTTGGATTAGCATGGTAACGGATGCGATTGGCTCTTTTGGTTCTGATAACATAGTGAGTTTCTATTGGTGTTTTGTGGTGATACTCTTGGGTTTTGAAGGCTTGCATAACTTGGTTGAGTTAGAAGGATTCAGTCCTGGCAGGTTGGTTTTGTTCAAGTGGAATTCGGAAAGCTCTTGATGGTTTCTACCATGGTTAGAGATGTATATTTTCTACTAGTGCGATGAGCATGTGATGTATAATGATTTTCACCTAGATGGGATCAAATTGAATGTTCTTGGCTAATTAAGTATGCAATTGCTTGTGACTTAGAGTGGATTGAAAAGTCCTTGTATTTTTGTATGATAGCATGGTATGTGCTATGTGTTGTGAATGATTGAGAATTGCATGTGTAAGTTCATGGCTCAGTTTTGAAAGGAAGGTCATGAGTCCTTAGGCAACATGGAGAGTTTCAGATGACTAGGTAAATGGCTTTTTTATTTGGTATGGCTTGATGAGAGTATACATTTCAGAAGGGGCAATGTGTTTTGATTTATGGATACTTCATTGTTATTGTGACACCCTCCCAGTTGATCGACTGCTGATAATTAGATTCTTCTATGTGGAATGGAAGAATTTTACAAGTATTCCTCGTAGGATTGTCGTGCATGAGAGATGTGTTAGATATTTGAGCAATGGAGTTAGGATCGGATATGGTGATTCATGTGCTCTACGGAATTGGAGACTGGGAGCTCTCATGAGTAGATTATTTCATGGTTAGACTGTGAAGTTGTGGTCGAAGCTAGCCAGATGATAGTATGTGTTATGATTCAGTCATTGTGGATTTCAGAGGGTTAATTATCTATTTGTGGATGACAAAAGTTGATTTGGGAGTCCATTGATTGGCTCCATACTGCTATTATTGAGTGATGTGCCATTCGGTTGTTGTTGAGATTATTCATATTCTGAAATGATTTGTGAGTTACTCTTCCATGCTACGAGGAGTTGTGATCCGTTGGTTCTATGCATATATAGTGCGGTTCTATTTGAGCTTTATATCGGGATTTGAGAAGGATGAGTATTTGGGTATTGCATGATTGATTGCGCGTTGGCTATGTTCTTTTCAGATTGTGGTATTGTGTTATTTGTTCTCTATGATTTTGGTAATGCACTTTGGGTAATTGATGTCGAATTTCGCATGGTAACTACTTTTGATCAACGCGGCTCGAGGTATATAATATGGACTAGCATTTGGATGGGATCACGTATTGGAGCGAAGATATGTTGAGATATAATCCTTTATGTTCGATTCATGTGTTTTGGCTCTACAGTGTATGACATGTTCTTAGGATTGCGTTGTGGCGGCACATGTTGAGCTTGCGAGATAGTCCTCTCGTCTGAGTCATTTTACAGGATTGAGTACATTTGGAATATTGCTATTTGGTGCACGGGTTGTGGCTTTAAGCTGTATTGATGTGTCATGTCACCAGAGTGATTATATTATATGGGATGGGGTCATCATACCTAGAATGGGTGCTATCGGGTTTGATTGTGGTATATTTGGAAGGATAATATCGAAAGTTGGCTTGGAAATCTGCTATAGTTCTTGCCGAAGGAGAGGAAGCTCCTTGACTTGTTGATCTGACGAATGGTTATGAGTTTTTGCATGTTTCTTTCATCATTTCTAGTATATGAAGGTGTTAGAATGAGGCTTTGTTTGATAAGAGGTTTATTACTTGCATTGAGTAGTTTTGAATAGCTACTGTGATTAGAAATTATCGCTATGAGTATTTGAGTTTTTAGGTATATCATGTGATAACATCTTGGGTTACGGATATGGCTTGATACAGCTTGTTCAGACATACAGTGTGTAGATGCGAGATTTGGATCTTATAGCAAATTTCGGATGTTGGAAATTGAGTTCTAAGACTTATGGGCTAGGTTGGATTAAGAAGTGGCAGTCATGTTGTGTTATCAGACCTATATGGTATAGGGTGACGTGGGATCACTCCCGGGTATGTGCACGGTAAGGTTACACGATGATTTATTGGTTTTTGGAACTACTCTGGGCACGTTCGAATTAAGTGGGTGAAGATGTAACGACCCGACCGCTCGTATCGAGCAATTGCACTTTTCTTGGTAGTTTTCGGGCATGAGTAGATTTTTATGATATATTATGACTTTTGTGGATATTCGGTATTGTGACGACCCGGCCCGTCGTCACATGAGTTACCGCCCCGTTTCCACCTTATTGTGTTGTTTCATGTTCTATGTCAGTATTAGAGTCTATCGGGTGAATTTGGACTGATTCTGATTGAAAATAAGGCATATAGCCTCTTAGAAGTGAGTTTGTTTCAGAAAAGTCAACCTGAAGTTGACTATATGGTTAGAGGGCTCGGATGTGAATTCTGGTGGTTCGGTTAGCTTCGGGAGGTGATTTGTGACTTAGGGGAGCGATCAGAATTGAATTTGGAGGTCCGGTGTAGAAATAGGCTTGAATTGGCGAAGTTGGAATTTTATCCGGGAGTCGGAATGGAATTCCGGGAGTTGCAGTAGCTTTTTTAGGTGATTTTTGATAGGTCTGCAAATTTTTAGGTCACTCGGACGTCGTTTGTTCGGGTTTTTGATCGAATGTGCAATTCGGAAGTTTTAAGAAAATTTAGACTTTGATTTGTTGATAAATGAGGATTTTGATGTTAACGATAGCGTTTTTCTGATTCGAGCAAGTTTGAATAAGGTATTATGTCATGTCCGTGCTTTTGGTTGAGGTCCCGAGGGCCTCGGGGTGATTTCGGATGCCCAACGGGGATTTTTGAGTTGAAGGTTGCAGTAGAAATTGCAGAGCAGCGATTCCTCTCTGCGATCGCGTGGGCTTGTCTACGATCGCGTAGATCTGGCTAGTCGTTCAGTGCGATCGCGTGAAGGGTAGTGCGATCGCGTAGAGTGGGAGTTTGGTTCACTGCGATCGCGTAATGATTCCTGCGATCGCGTAAGGTAAAATTGAGGGACTGGATTTTTTTTCTCCGCGATCGCGTGACTTGGGATGCGATCGCGTAAGGTTAAATAGCTGGGCGGACAGAAGGGTTATTAAATATTTCATCCGTGAGTTTAGTCCATTTTTCACCATTGTTAAGCGAACTTGGGAGCTTTTGACGAGGGAATTAGAAGGTTTTCGACGGGTATCGATCGGAGGTAAGTCTCTTGATTTAGAAACATCATTTTATTGAAGAATCAACACCTAAATTCATGAAAATTGGTACAAATTGTGAAGAACTAGGGCTTGGTTTTTGGAAACGAATTTGTGGGGTTTGAAGGAGCATTTGGACTCCGATTTTGATAAATTTTACATGTACGGACTCGTGACGAGACAAGGATTCTGAAAATTTAAATTTCATAATTTTACGAGAAGCGGGCCCGGGTCTCGGGTTTTGGCAACTTCGTGATTTTGGGTGTTTTTCGAGTCATTTTGAGTTGGTTATGTTCCATTAGCCTATTTTGATGTATTCCTATTGGTTTTGATCAGATTTGGCACCCGTGGAGGTCGATTCTCGAGGGAAAGGCATTGCGGGCTAGTTTTGAGCCGATTCGAGGTGAGTAATAGATGTAGATGATGACCTGAGGGTTTGAAACCCCGGTATATCACACTGTGATGCTATATTGAGGCGAGACACGTACTCTACGGCGAGTGCGGGGTCGAATGTGATCGGGGACTATGGCTTAGTCCGCCCGAGTGATGTTGTATTTTGTTGTTAGCTATAAATTAGCTGGCAAACCTCTTAATTGGATGGTTTCGGATATATTTGGGCTGCGTGCCGGTTATTTGGATCCCGTGAGGATCACTATCACTGTTTCTATGAATTATAGCATGTTTTCATGATATCAGCCCTGAATTAAACACTGTCTAAATATGATTT
>MU789646.1:2416-57531 GCA_026770625.1 Nicotiana glauca
TTTTATTTAAACGATGGCCATCACTCCTGGCCGTTTGATCAAAGCTTTCAACGGTCCAGATCTAATTACACCTGAACGGTGTCGTTTTGGCATAGCCTGGGCAGACCAGGTTTGGTCTCTTTGGGCCTGGGTGTGTATTAATCAATTGGGCCACTGAAATTGTTATTTGGCCCAATTTCTTTGTATTACATATTGTATTTTATATTTTTATTATCTTTTTTGTATTTTCTTGTATTTTTATATTATATTTATTTATTTTATTTTCTGTATTTTTGTATTTTACTCTTGTATTTATTATTCCTTGTATTTTCTTTGTATTTTTCTTTTTAATTTTCTGATTTTCTAGAATTAAAGAGTAACTTATTTCTATTTTTGGTATTTTCTAATTAATACAAAAATGGTATTTAGTTTTGATTTTCTTTGCTTTATTTTTTCAAAAATAAAAACAAATCCAGGTATTTCCGCACAATTATCAACAAGTTTCACACAAAAATCATTTTTGCATATATTTTTGGAATAATTTGCTTGGGGCAAAAATCACGTGCTCACAGCTAGTAGCTCTCAACATCAGGGTTCCCATGCAAGGTTCAGGCACAAAGTGTTCCATAGCCCGCCCAGCCAGCTAGAGGTGGGGGTAGAGGTGCTAGAGGTGTAGAGGAATTAGAGGTGGAGCTCAGGCCACTAGAGGTGGAGGCCAGCCAGCAGCAGGCCATCCCAGGGAAGTAGTCCTGGGTGATAGGGCCCAGCCCCGATGTTATGCTCTTCCAGCCAGGCCTGAGGCTGAGGCTTTCGATGTGGTTATCACAGGTACTGTTCTGGTTTGTAATAGAGATGCTTCCATTTTATTTGATCCAAGGTCTACATGCTCCTATGTGTCATCTTATTTTGCGTTGTATGTGGTCATGCCTAGTGATTCCTTGAGTGCTCCTATTTATGTGTCTACACCGGTAGGTGATTCTATTATTGTAGATCGAGTCCATCATGCGTGCATAGTTGTGATTGAGGGTCTTGAGACTCGTGTATATTTGTTACTACTGGACGTGGTTGATTTGATGTCATACTGGGGATGGACTGGTTATCACCTTACCACACTATCTTGGACTGTCATGCCAAGACTGTGACCTTAGCTTTGCTGGTTTTACCTCGTTTAGAGTGGATAGTGACTTCTGGTCATTCTACCCGTAGTGTCATCTCTTTTGTGAAGGCTCGACGTATGGTCGAGATGGGGTGTTTGGCCTATTTAGCATATGTTCGTGATTCTAGTGCCAAGGATCCTTCTATTGATTCTGTGCCTGTTGTTCGTGAGTTCCCTGAGGTGTTTCCTTCAGACATGCCAGGCATGCCGCCTGATAGGGATATTGACTTCTATATTGATTTGGCTCTAGGCACTCAGCCCATTTCTATACCCCCATATCGTATCGCCCCGCCTGAGTTGAAAGAGTTAAAGGATCAGTTGCAAGAATTGCTTGAGAAAGGCTTCATTAGACCTAGTGTCTCGCCTTGGGGTGCACCGGTGTTGTTTGTTAATAAGAAGTACGGGTCGATGCGAATGTGTATAGATTACCGGCAATTAAATAAGGTTACAATCAAGAATAAGTATTAGTTGCCGAGGATTGATGATGTGTTTGATCAGCTTCAGGGTGCCTAGGGATTTTCAAAGATTGACTTGAGATCTAGCTACCATTAGTTGAGGATTAGGGCATCCGATGTCTATAAGACAACTTTCCATACTTGGTACGGGCATTATGAGTTCTTGGTGATGTCATTCGGGTTGACAAATGTTCCAGCAGCTTTTATGGATTTGATGAATCGAGTGTTCAGACCTTATTTGGATTTATTCGTGATAGTATTCATTGATGATATTTTGATCTATTCCCCCAGCCGTGAGGAGCACGAGCAGCATCTTAGAGTGATTCTTCAGACTCTGAGAGATAGTCAGTTGTATGCTAAGTTTTCAAAGTGTGAGTTTTGGTTGAGTTCAGTTGCTTTCTTGGGTCATGTGGTTTCAGCTGAGGGTATTCAAGTAGATCCAAAGAAGATAGAGGCAGTCAAGAACTGGCCTCGACCCACATCAGCTACAGAGATCCGTAGTTTTTTAGGTTTGGCAGGCCATTATCGTCGGTTCGTGGAGGGGTTTTCACCTATTGCAGCCTTGATGACTAGGTTGACCCATAAGGGTGCCCAGTTTAGATGGTCAGATGAGTGTGAGGCGAGCTTTCAGAAGCTCAAGACAACTTTGACTATGGCACCAGCGTTGGTTTTGCCCACAGGTTCAGGGCCATATACAGTTTATTGTGATGCATCTCTTATTGGACTTGATGCAGTGTTGATGCAGGATGGCAAGGTCACTGCTTATGCTTCGCGGCAGTTGAAGATTCATGAGAAGAACTATCTGGTTCATGATTTGGAATTAGCAGCCATTATTCACGCGTTAAAGATTTAGAGGCATTATCTGGATGGCGTGGCATGTGAGGTGTTCATGGATCACATGAATCTGCAGTATTTGTTCAAGCAAAATGAGTTGAATTCGAAGCAGAGAAGGTGGCTGGTGTGAGCACGTGATTTTTTCCCTATGTGAATTACTCCCAGAAAATTTAAAATAAAATAATTTGTCTCTGTTTGCAATTTTATGGATTTTTTGTGGTATTTTTTGTCATTGTTTGCCTTTGCCTGTGCATGTTTATTTTGTTTAAATTAATGGAAAAATACAAAAATAAGTTTCATTTGCATTTAGATTTAATTTTACAATTAGGATTAATTAAGTAAGTGGTTGTTTTACAAAAATGAAAAAAAATCACAAAAAATAACGTACTTTGTATTTTAGTATTTAATATCAAAATTGTGTGATTTTCTTTTAATTTGGTATTTAACTATTTTTGATAATTATTATTTAAAGTTAATTAGTATTTTTAAGTTAATTTTGTTTTATAATTTAGGATTTTAGGTTTTAATTTAGGAAAAATAGTTTGAGACATAAATAGAAAAGGAAAAAGAATTAACAAAAGAGAAGGAACTCGGAATTGGGACATTCATCAGTTTTTCCCTAGGCCCAATGAAAAATCCGGTTAAGTCCAGCCCCAAACCAGACCCAACCCGATCCAGATTAACTCATCTCCAAGACCAGTAAAACGACGTAGTATGGTGGTGAAACTACGTCGTTTCGATGTCAATAGATCTCAACCGTTCATCCATTCCCCATCCAGCGGTCCAAATATCACCCTGTATACATGACACCTAACCCGACCTGTTTTCCCTGAACCGGTCCAGCCCCACTTAGTTAAAACAACAAAGTTTCCCCTCCTCTAATTGATCTGAGCCATTGATCCATTTCAATCCAAAGATAAAAATCCATTTCCCCTATTTTAATAAAATTAGTCTAACAACCCCAACAATTTCATTCCCCCCCCCCCTATTTGTCTCTCACCAAAGCCCTAAAGAAACTCTGCCTTCCACCGCCCTAACTCCGCCCACCGAAAATTGCCTCACGGCGGTTCCGGTGGTCCAAACAGTCAAAAAATTACACCGTAGCCTCCCCTCAACCTCCTCGTTCCAAATCTCGGAACACTTCTCCTCAAATCCAAGCTGAACCCTTCGAATATCCCTTCGAAGGGATGAACCCTAGCGCCGCCCTAAAATTTCCCGGTGGCGGCGCTACCTCACCTTAACCTCAAAATCATACCCCTGAGCCTCCTTAACCCCCTTACCCCTAATCCACTATTATTTTCCATCAAATACCTCTAAAACTAATCGAATGTTGGATCTAAGGTCAAACCCTAAAAGTTCAAAATCGACTGACCTTTAGTCTTCCCTGATTAGAAGACTGATTCATCACAAAATCGATGCCGATCACTTGTTCTTGGCAAAGAACAAGTGAGTGGCATCAATTTCTTGTGAATCATGGCATCAAGTTTGACTTCCGATTTAATCGGTAAGTTTCTGTTTTCCTTTTATGTTTGTATTTTTAAGTGTAGTTCTAGTTACTCGTCTTCTTCATCTCTTTTTATACTGATCAAATTTCAGTTGAAAGTCGATCAGCCTTCTTATATAAATTTGTTTTGTTTACTGCTTGTTTCCTTAAAGATGGGTTTGTTGATTTGTTTCGAATAATTAGGATGTCAGTGGGTTTTAAGGCTAAAATTTGTATTTCGTCTAAGTCATTTAGGCAGTCGAATTAGGGATTAGTTTGAATCTAATTAATACTTGCTTAGATGTGTATATAAGTGTTCACTTGTTAAGAATACTATGTGATGACAAAATGGTAATGCACAACTAAATTAATGAATTGTTTAATAAAAAAGGGATCAGTAGTGCAAATAACACCCTGTTTAGTGCCCTTTGTAGAGGCTGGAAATCAGGATAGAACATGGAGGGCAAAAGACTAAAAAATACATGTGTAAAAGGGGTACACAGGATAGAAAGGGAAGGGGACATACACTTTAAAAATGGATACCCAATAATATATAAGGGGAGTCTGAAGTTAAAGAGAGAGGGAGGACATTAATAGAAAGGGATACAGAGAAAAGGGTCGGAAGATTTGAGATATACTCGGATATACTCTGAAAAACATTCTGATAAACATACTGATATATATTCTGATATACACATAACCAATGAGAAAAAGAGTCACTGGTACCCAGAAAAACACAGTATATTGTAAAAAATTTACTGTTCCATTGATTCTATTTTATCTGGTTTGGAGTTTGCAATAGAGTTACGGTTTCATTGGTTTGAGTTGATTTCATCAGATATTTGGTTGAATCTAGATTTGTTCATCATTGTTGTTGGGTTATTGTTTGATTGTGAGCTATTTCGGATTGCCTCTTATTCTTTTCTGCTTGAATTGGGCTGCTGATAGTGATATACTACCATATTACTGCTACTGACTCCTTATTCCTTTGCTTCCTTTTGATTTCCAAGTATATTTCTGGCCTATGTACATTATATGATTCGAGCGAAACATTAAAGAATACAAGCTGTTATTCGATTCAGATTTCTTTTTACTTTTCTATTGTTTCAATGTTATATAGTAATGGTGTAATGATAAATGTTATCTAGGTCAATATTTGTATATCTTAAGTATAATTTATCTACTGCTTAGTAATGAGAATAATATAATTAGTTTGGAGTTTTGTGTTGTCTGTATAATCTAACTTGGACATTAATTTGTTATTTTTTAACTCTAGTATGGATTGAACCTTCTTGCACTTGATATTTCTAAGGACGATCTTGTGTTTAAAATTGATTAGTTGAAATGCAGCATCTAATTTATTCAATCTTGATCATGCTTACTTGAATTATTGAAGTTACATGGGTTTAGTGATGTTAGAACAAATTATAAGTTAAAATTTATTATATGCTTTCATGATGTATGCTAGGAGTTGCATAACTGAACAATAGCTGAATTCATGTCATTATTTAAGTTTGGAAATCATCAAGAAATAACCTATGGAAAGTATGTGATATTCTGAAATGTGATGGTTCCATATTGAATGGGAATAGCTTAGGTATAATGTACAGGGTTGAGGCTTAGGTCTTTGATTGTATGTCAATATTATTCTTGTATCCTTGTCATGTGAATCCGTAAGGCTATTAAATGGTTGTAGGAGTTTGATTTCAGAATTAGTAAATCTTCTTAGTCAATTTCAGTTCTTGCATATCATGTTTTCTCTAGAAATGATTTGAAATCCAAATTTGTGTAAAATTGCATCAGATTCTAATACAAGTGAGGGATGTTATTTTAGTGTTGAAATCGATAACTAATGTGTGTGAAAAAGGTGTTATTGCATATAAGGTTGTTTGAGAATTCATATGTGGAATGAAAAGCTTCAAATGCATTTGAGCTATAATTATAGTAGTAATTACTCCATTCAAGATTTCAACATTACATTTTGCTCCAAGTGCCTTTGAGGGCTCGTGTTTTGGGCCATCACCCTTGGCCCAATTAGCATTTAGTAAACTGGCCCCATTCTTTCCATTTCAAATTGATCGAGCCTTGTCCCGTGAATTCGATTCAATAACCTCATATACTTTTAGTCAATTAGTTAAATCCCCTGATTAACTGAGGTATTCCATCCAAAACTAATAACAATTTAAGGCCCTCATGAATTAGTTTAGGAACCCTCCAATTAGAATAATTCGAGGGGAGCCATGCTGAACAAAAATCGCAATTGCATGGCCCTCGTTTTAAATTAATCTTGCTTATACTTAGAAATCGAGGCATGCCGTTTAGCGAATTCTCATGGCCCGCGCAAAGTTATCAATGCGTTAGTTGCTTTTAGACGCGTTATTTAATAATTTTACCTTGTTAAACCCGGGTGCATATTTCATGTGATCCAAATCCAAATCCTAAAACTTTGAATAAAAGGTGTTCCGGATTGCGGACGCATTTCATGTGACGTAAGCCAAAGGCATATTTTAAACGATGTTTAATATTTCTTAAAATTGAATAAAAGCGGTTAAAAGTTAAAAGATGCATATAGGTTCAACTATTCTAAAAATCAGATAATTAAGCCAAATATAACAGTTGAGCGACCGTGCTAACACTTTCTCCCGGATTAACAGAATTTCTTACACGGATTTCTGGTTCGCGAACTGTAATATAGAGTCAACCTTTTCCTTGACTTGGGGTTCAGAACCGGTGACTTGGGACACCATAAATCTCCCAATTGGAGACTCTAAATCTTTTAATAAATGAATCTCATTTCGATTGTCCTTTAATTGGAAAAACTCCCTTTTATTATACCCTTCCAGGTGCAGTAGGTAAAAAAGAGGTGTGACAGTTGGAGCTGTTGAAAGACTATGATATCACTATCTTATATCATCCGGGAAAGGCCAATATGGTGGCCGATGTTTGAGTAGGAAGTCATCCAGTATGGGCAGTCTTGCTTATATTTCGGTCGGTGAGAGACCGCTTGCTTTAGATGTTCAGACTTTGGCCAATCAGCTCATGAGCTTGGATATTTCTGAGCCCAATCGTGTGTTAGCTTGCACACTCACTCGTTCTTCATTATTAGAGCGTATATGAGATTGACAGCATGATGATCCCCATTTGTGTGTCCTTAGAGACACGGTGCAGCACGGAGGTGCCAAGCAGGTTACCTTAGGTGATGATGGAGTTTGATATTGCAGGGTCGAGTTTGTGTGCCTAAAATGGATGGTCTTTGAGAGTTGATTTTAGAGGAGGCCCATAGCTCCCAGTACTCTATTCATCCGGGCGCCACGAAGATGTATCAGGATCTGCGGTAACATTATTGGTGGAGAAGAATGAAGAAGGATATCGCTGCATATGTGGCTCAGTGTTTGAATTGTCAGCAGTTTAATTACGAGCATCAGAGGTCTGGTGGTGTGTTCTAGAAGATTGAGATTTCCTGAGTGAAAGTGGGCGCGTATCACTATGGATTTCCTTGATGGACTCCCACGGACTCAGATGAAGTTCGATGCAGTGTGGGTCATTGTAGATAGGTTGACCAAGTCAGTACATTTCATTCATGTGGCAATCTTCTATTCTTCCGGGAGGTTAGCTGAGATCTATATCTTGGAGATTGTTCGTCTTCATGGTGTGCCCGTGTCTATCATCTCGGATCGGGGTACGCAGTTTACCTCATATTTCTGGAGAGTAGTTCAGTGAGAGAGGGGCACACGGGTGGAGTTGAACACAACATTTCATCCTCAGACGGACGGGCAGTCTAAGCGGGCTATTCAGATTTTGGAGGATATGCTCCGAGCTTGTGTCATTGATTTTGGAGGCTTGTGGGATCAGTTCTTGCCTTTAGCGGAGTTTGCCTACAAAAACAACTAGAAGTCGAGTATCCAGATGGCTCCTTATGAGGCTTTATATGGTAGGCGGTGTCAGTCGCCGGTTGGATGGTTTGAGCTGAGAGAGGCTCGATTTTTGGGTACGGATCTAGTACAGGATCATTCAAGATAGGCTTCGTACGGCTCAGTCAAGTCAAAAGAGCTATGCTGACTGAAAGTTCGAGATTTGGCATTTATGGTCGGTGAGCGGGTATTGCTTCGAGTGTCGCCGATGAAGGGCGTGGTGAGATTTGGGAAGAAGGGTAAGCTTAGCCTTAGGTTTATTGGCCCGTTTGAGATTCTTAATCGAGTGAGAGAGGTGGCTAACAGACTTGCGTTGCCACTGAATTTATCAGCCGTGCACCTAGTGTTTCACATGTTTGTGCTTCGAAAGTATCACGGCGACCCAACTCACGTGTTAGACTTCAGCCATGTCTAGTTGGATAAGGACTTGTCTTATGAGGAGGAGCCGGTAGCTATTCTAGACCGGCAGGTTCGTCAGTTGGTATCGAAGATTTTTTCTTCTGTTCGTGTTCAGTGGAGAGGTTAGCCTACTGAGGCATCGACTTGGGAGTCCGATATGCGAAATCGTTATCCCCGTCTTTTCCCCGACTCAGGTACTTCCTTTTTATGTTCGTTCGAGGACGAACAATTGTTTTAGAGGTAGAGGATGTGATGACCCAAAAAGTCATCACTTGTTTTAAAAACTAATTCTGCATTTCGAGGCCTTAAAAACCTCTTTCTACATCACTTCGATTTGCGTGCGCGGTCCAGACGCGTAACCGGAAAGTCATTATATGAAAATCTGTAAAAAAAATGAGTTTTGCTTTTAAAATAAATTTAAGTTGACTTCGGTCAATATTTTGAGTAAACGGATCAGGATCCATGTTCCAACGATTCCAAAAGTTCCGTAAGAAAATATGGTACTTGGGAGTACGGTCGTAATCGAATTTTGAGGTCCCTAACCCGAGAAATAAATTTTTGAAAAAAATTATTTTTTGAAAAATATATGAGCTTTTGAAAATGAAATGTGTTTGCAATTTGATAGTATCGGGCCCGTATCTTGGTTCTGGAGCTCGGTGCAGGTCGTATATGTGATTTAAGTTGAGTCTGTAAAATTTGGTAAGAAACGGACTTGAAATGACGTGAAACGGATCTTATTTGAGAAAAAATAGAAAAATTGTTGTTCTTGAGTTATTTCATGATTTTGATGCTAAATTCATAGTTGTTGATGTTATTTTGGTAATTTGATCGCACGAGTATGTCCGTATGGTATTTTTGAGGTAGTGTGCGTGTTTGGTTTGAAGCCACGAGGGCTCAGGTGAGTTTCGAATAGGCGTCAAAGTATTTTTGGACTTAGAATCTGGTATTTTTGTTGTTGTTGGTGCCTGAGTTTTTAACTCTATGGGATCGCGTGGTAACCCTCGCGAACGCAGAGCACAAATTGGGAGGGGGGGCAGGTTTGCACTATGTGAACGTGTAGACCTGGGTGCGAACGCGGAGCTTTGCGAATTTACTCTACGAGAATGCACCGGGTCAATCGCGAACGAACGCATAGAGTATGAAGGGGCCTGGGGGCTGGATAGTTTAACCCTATGCGAACACGACTCCTATCTCGCGAACGCATAGGTCAGGAAAGTCAAACCTATGCGATCGGATAGGCATGTTCGCGATTGCATAGTGTATTTTTGCCCAGTCATTTAAAACAGTTGCAGAAACGTGAGTCTTCATAATTTACATAACTTTTTCTTCAAAACTCCAAATTGGACAATTTTTTAAGGGGAACTTCACCACAAATTCATAGGTATGTAATCTTAAACTCATTTTCTTCAATTTTCATTAACACTCATTAGATTTCTAGGCTTAAATAATGTTCTTAAGGGTAGAAAATTAGTGATTTAGGTAGAGTTAGTGCTTTTATATAAATGAAATTTAGACCTCGTTTTGAGGTCGGATTTTGAAACTAATTACATATTTGGGCTCGTGGGTGAATGGATGATCAATTTTTGTCCGAACCTCGTATTTTGACCAAGCGGGCCTAGGGTCGATTTTTGACTTTTTGGGAAGAATGATAGAAAATCTATAATTAAACATTGGAATTGTATTTTTTAGTGTTTATTGATGTTATTAAGTCGATTATGTGTAGATACAATTGATTTGGAGCCAAATTCAAAAAGGGAAAGCGGTGTTTGAGGCTTCAGTTGGCCATGGAAGTTCGAGGTAAATATTTGATCTAACCTTAGCTTGAGGGATTAGGAGTCGAGTCCTATTTGCTATGTGGTAATTGTCGAGTACAACGTATAGGCATGGTGACAAGTATCTATACATTGGTGTCTAGCATGCCCGTGAGTCTCTTAATATGATTATCATGATATCGTTGTATTATTCATATCTTGGTGATGATTTGTATTTGTTGGGCAAAGTTCGTGGAAGTAATTGTGATGTTTGATCATTGAGGAGCGTTGGCTCAAGTTATATAACTAATTATGAAAGTATGAGTGGTAATTGAAACCCTTTAGAGCATTGGCTCGAGTTGTGAAGTGAATTGTGAAACAAAGGTGAAAAAGAGAAATGAATCACTATATTGACTCCCTTGCCAGGATATTGTTGTTGTTGTTTTGAGGTTTTCCTTACCGGGACTTGTTGTTGAATTATTGTTCCCTTACCGGGATTCTTATTGCAATTTTATTCATTTTCTTGCCTTATTTTTTGTGATTGTTGTTCGGGTGAGGAAGAGAATTAAAGCACGAAGGGTGATGCCGTGTATAATTTGGTGAGAGAGTGCTAATGCACGAAGGGTGATGCCTTGTATGATTTGTGAGGAAAGAGTATAAAGCACGAAGTGTGTTGTCGCGCCGCACGATGTACTATTCTGTGCCGATGTTATATTGATTATATGGTGAGGATGAGAGTAAAAGCACGAAGGGTGATGCCGTGCACATATTTATTACTTGATTGCTTGGTAAGGACGAGAGTAAAAACACGAAGGGTGATGGCGTGCACTATTTGATTTTTGGTTCCTTGTTGATATCTGGGATATGTTATTTCTTTCAATCACCTGTTGTCTTTCTATTCTAAATTGATAGCTCCCCGCAACATGTTACCCCACCCATACTTAACTGTTTTTTATTGTTCTTCTTTTCCGCCGTATATAGTTGAATTGCACATGTTTATTTAGTAGTTTGGTCCTAGTCTCGTCATTACTTTGCCGAGGTTAGGCTAGGCACTTACCAGCATATGGGATCGGTTGTGCTGATACTATACTCTGCACTATATGCAAATCCCGGAGCAGCTTGGTCCGTAGGTTGGGTGGCTGCCTTCAGTCCACACGGAGATCCAAGGTAGCCCTACCAGCGTCTGCAGGCCCTGACGTCTCCCTCTATCTCTTTTATTCATGTTTCTTTTCTTTAGTTCAGAAACAGCATATCGTTTATTTTTCAGATTTTGTATTTAGTATTCTTAGATCGTCTGTGACACTGTGACTCCAGTTCTGGGTAGTTTGTTTTAGCAGTTGTATTGAATATATATGCAGATGGTTTATGGTTTTTCTTTCGCTTATTATAAATTTCGTTGTTTTCACGTTATTGCTTTTAATTGTTAAAGAGTATAAAATGGGTAAAAAGGTAATTTTCTAAATATTCTCCTTGCCTAGCTCACATTAGCAGGCGCTAACGACTCCCGAGGGTAGAAAATTCGGGCACCTGCAGACGTCCGTGGGACTTGGCGTCTCCTCCTATCTTTTCTCTTTCTATTTTTACTTATTCAGAGACAGACCTATGTATTTCCATTCAGACCTTATTTGTAGTATTCTTAGATAGTCTGTGACTTGTGACACTAAATTCTAGGTAGTATTGTACTTCATATTATATAGAATTGTTTGGTTGAATTATTAAGTATTTTGTCTTCCGCATTTCTGGTTTTTTAATTTATTCCGTTGTTTAATCACTTATTATTTTAAATTATTGGACATATTTAATAAAAGGAAGGTAATAATTTTTTTAATATTTGGTTTGCCTAGCTTTCACAAGTAGGCGCCATCACAACTCCCGAGGGTGAAAAATTCGGATCGTGACACAAACAAACGAAGAGAATACTTGGAAATGGTCTAATTACCTTTTGGAAATATTAGCGTGGTTGGCCCGTTTTGGCAAGTTATTAGCGCTTAGTCATATTTTAAATTGTAATGACAAAGTAGTTACAATTACCAAAAAAAAAAAAAGAGACAAAGTAGTTACGGTCTGATTAATTTAATATTTTCATTTCCAACAAAAAATCGAAACACAACTCCATCAATTAGTATTGGAGTTCGAAGTCCCAGGAATATTTCCTTTTTGAGTCTTCACTAATATAAAATCCTGGAGTTCAAAATAATTAAGTTCAAATATTCATGCGTGAAATAATGTGAAAAGGATTGAAAGACCAATAATAATTACTTGCATTTGAACCTAGAAGGATTATTTCACCTATGGTACCCAGAGGGCGGACCCAGAATTTTTATGCGACGGGAGCACATTATTCTGCTCAACCAGTGACTCCTAAAGACTTGTAGTGTTCAGGGTGCCAACTGCTTTAAATTAACCTTTTTCAAGATATATACATGTATATATACATGATTTCAGCCAAATTTTACGGGATCCGGTGACCCCTTACCCATACGCGTGGGTCTGCCTCTGATGGTACCTCATTTGAACTCAAAGATAATATCTTATAGTTTGAACTTCTAGAAGTTAGAAGTCCATGATTGTCATGGAGTTAAATGCAAGATATCTTTGAGTAAAACAATGTGAAATCGTTGCTAGGTTTGAACCCTAGTAATTGTTGATGGAATTGAACATATAAATAGTCGAACTCTAGTACAGTATGCTGAAAGTTTACTTTTAAAAACTCTAAAGTCTAATACTGTATTTTTGGGATTACACATGTTGAGAGTTTTAAGAAATCTAATATATTACGTAGAGCGTTATTTGTAGAATATTTGAGATCCAACATCGATTGTTATAGTTGTTTCGTGTTTTAAATAAGGGTATTTTTAATTGGCTACTTTGTCAATACGATTAAAAAGGTGCTAAATTCTAATAGCCGACTCAAAAAGTTACTATTTACCCATTTACTCTTACTTTTTGAGGTAATCAATTACTTTGACCAAGCAGGGTGATGGAGTAATGGGCCAATGGACCCCATTTCAAGGACGAAACCTTCTTGTCTATTTGTTTAAGTTGGGGGAAACAGCTAAAGTAAGGACCGTATAATGTGGGCCCTAAACTGAATTGGGCCCAAAAAGAACCAAAGGCCCTTAGGATACGAAGACCTTTTTTTGTTCTTCCCCTGTTGCAATTGGTATACACCTAAGCAAAAAATTTGTAATCATTTCTTACCCTTCATCGGATTCTCTACTATCACCATTTATTTTTCTTGTTTTCTCTATTTATTTAATTGTTTTAGTATCTAAATTCATTGTGTGTGCAAACTGCAAATGCTTAGCCTAATAGTTTATTAACTTAAGAAAATAATCTATAGAATAATTAAAACTTGACAATGAAAAGAACATAGAGTGAGAAGAAATGAAGTGACTTAATTATAAATTATCAAAACACAGTGATAAAAGGAGTGGTCATGTCCGAAGCCTAAGCATGAAAAGACTTAATTTTTTTAAAAAAAATTACTTCTATATACTAAAAGGGTCGTTTGGTAAGAGAATAAGTTATTTCAAGATTATGATATGAGATTATAATACGAGAATTAAATAATAACGGGATTATTTAGTGAATATATATTTTATTGGAAGCTGTTTGGTTCATAGGACTAAAAATGAGATATACGGAGTATAATATAAATATGTGTTTGGTATATATTAGATAAGTTGGGATAAACTTTTATTTTCAATTTTAACATTGGATTGTCTAAAATACTTTGGGGGAAAAGCCTTGGAGATAGGCATCTTTGTCATTTTACTATTTATACTGAGAGTAATTTATCTTGGGATGTGGGATAAAATAATATTCGATTGCGAGAATTAATCCCAGAATTCAAATATTCAATCAAATATATCAAACTTAGCTCGAATTGATGTAACGACCCGGCCAGTCGTCTCATGAGTTACCGCTCAATTTTCTCCATTTCTGCTTCTTATTGCCTTGTTTATCGGTTCTATGTGTGATCGGGTTGGTTGGCTCAGGTTCGAAAATGTTTTGGTAAGGTTTGAGACACTTAGTCTCTTTTGAGGAAGCTTAAGTTGGAAAAGTCAACCAGATGTTGACTTATGTATTAGAGTGCTCCGATGTGAGTTCCGATGGTTCGGATAGCTCTGGGAGGTGATTTAGGACTTAGGATTGTGATCGAAATATGTTTTGGAGGTCCGGAGTAGATTTAGGTTTGAATTAGCGAAAATGAAATTTAGGCGTTTTTCGGTTGATAGGTGAGATTTTGATATAGAGGTCGGAATAGAATTTTGAGAGTTGTAATAGTTCCGTTGTGTCATTTGGAATGAGTGTGCGAAATTTCAGGTCATTCGGGCGTGATTTGGTTGGGGTTTTTTTATTAAAAGCATAATTTAGAAGATTTTAAAATTTTTAGGCTTGAATCCGATGTGTTTTGGTTGATTCGATATCATTTGAGGTGTTGTGAAGATTGGTATAAGTTTGGATGGTGGTATATGATGTGTTTGTGCTTTTGGTTGAAGTCCGAGGGGCCTCGGTGTGATTTCGGATGGTTGGCGGAAATATTTGGAGTTGGTTGTGACAGCTGAAGTTTCCCATTGCTGTCATATCTGAACCTGTGGCTAGAGACTCGCAGTTGCAGTCTCGCAGAAGCGGAAAAGGCCTGGGAAGGCAGAAACCGCAGAAGCGATTGAAGAACATCACATGCGATGGCGTAATTACGGATTGGGCATCGCATATGCGAAAGTGGAGGATTTAAGTGATGACCGCAGAAGCGGTTTTTTGACTGCAAAAGCGGTACCGCAGAAACGGTAGAAGGGGCCACAAATGCAAAATGCATGGGCCAGAAGGTATAAATTATTTCATTCGCAATTTTTGAGCTATTCCACCATTGCTAAGTCGATTTTTGGAGCTTTTTGGGCGATTTGAAGAAGGATTTCAAGGGGATTACATTAAGGTAAGGATTTTGGACCTAAAACTCGTTCCTATGGTATTATTTCACGGATTAGGACTGTAATTAATGGAATTTAAGGGTTAAAATTTGGGAAAACTAGGGCTTAGAAACTTAGGCCTTTGATTGAGGATTTGAAGGACCATTTGTGGTCGGATTTCAGAACTTTTGGAGAGATAAGGAATCTAATGATGTAAATATTATCGAATTTTGAGACGTGAGCCCGGGTGTCGGATTTTGGTAATTTCGGATTTATGTTGTAAATGTATTATTTTGGCTTGGGCTTCGTTCCCTTAGCATATTTTGAAGTCATAATTCTGATTTTAGATAGATTCGATGCGAGTGGAGGCCGATTCGATGGGCAAAGGCGTTGCGGGCTAGAGTTTGGATCGGATTGAGGTGAGTAATCATTGTAACTGTTGTTCTGCGGGTATAAAATCCCGGATTGCACATCATGGTGCTATATTAAGGTGACGCACATACTAGATGGCGAGCATGGGATCGTGCACCATTAGGGATTGTGACTTAGTCCATCCCGAATGATTGTTTTACTGCGTATTTGATTGAAAACTATTTGTTATTATCATGTTTTGGGCTGAATGCCATATTTGAGCTTCTTGCCAACTTTTTGGACCCTTAAGGGATTTTTTTACTGATATTTTATCACTGTTTTGACTTTATAATTATACTCAGGTTATATACTATTGTTTTCCATAACTCAGCCATGCTTACTCTGTTTTAATACATTAAATGATAATGGGGCTGAGCATCATATTTTACTGTTGCCCGAGTGGCTTATGAGATCTGACTGAGTAAGGCCGAGGGGTCTGTGTTGTGAGGATACACTGATTATGATTATGTGGCCGAGATCCTCAGATTGTATGCCACGAGGTGGCTTGTTGTTATGAGGCCGAAGGCCTATGTGATTATGCCATGAGATGACTTGATATTTCGCCTGGGCCGTAAGGGGCCCCTCCAGGAGTTTGCACACCCCAGTGAGTGCGGGTACCTATTGTGATGTGAGATATAGCCCGAGGGGCTGGTGTTGTTCTGTGACATTGCCCGAGGGACGAATTTTGTTGACATTGTGCCCGAGAGGCGATTCTTTAAGTGTTTATCTTTCTAGTTTCCTGTCATTTACTTGCTTAGTTGTTAAAAAGGCAATTTCATGAAGTTTAAACTGAACTAAAGTGACTTTACCTATTTTTCCACTGTTTCATAGCTTTTACTGGCTTTTACTGCTTCTTTATTGTCTGCTGATATGCCTTTATATGGTTTCTTATTACTCAGTTTGCATTTACTATTATTACTCACTGAGTTGGAGTACTCAGTTTATTCCCTGCACCCCATGTGCAGATTCAGGCACTTCAAGTCCCACTAGCGAGTGTTGATCCTTCCAGCTCAGGCGGATTCAGAGATTCTCTAGGTAGTTGTCGGTGTTCGCAGCCCAGAGCTTCTTCCCTTATCTTATTCTCCCTATTTTAGCTAGGTCATTAGCTTTACTACATCTAAGTAGATCATACTATACCATAACCCTTACTTCAATTTATCATTACTGAGGTCTGCTACCAAACTCCATGTTACTCTCGTTGCTTATCCTATATGAATAAATCTAAGTCCTATAATACTTCTTCATCACTATTCACCTTAAGAATGATGATCGATTCTCATCTCATACTTTGTAACTTTATCCATTCATTGTTGATTCACATTAATGTTTATGTAATCTACTACTCTTATGTAATACTGCCGCTAGAGCTCACGCCTTATCGGGGAACATCTGAAATGATTAGACTGATCCGCCTGGGGCGATACCATGCTTTCATAACCGTATTTCATAGCATCCCAATGTGATTCACCTTATGTGGGTATTTTAATCCTGTACAATTTATGAAACCCCCTTTTTTTTTTAAAATTTATTACTCAAACGAAGGCCCAAACGTCATATTTTACCTATCACAATTACATCCCCATTCTACTCCCAGGGCAGCATTCCATCTTCTCTAAATGCTACTAGTCTTATACTATTTTGAGTTTATTCAGGCTATACTGAGCTTTAGAGAACCCATCAGCTCTCTTATTTTCATGGGCTTAATCCCGAGGACTTACCCATTCTCGTCACTTTCTCACTCGTCCTTTCTTATCATTACTCCTGACTTCCTAAAACCCTGTCGCTTTACCATACTTTAGCTTGTGATTTACACATATCCATTTATACTACTCGCAACCTTCCTTCAACTTGCGTGCACCATAGATTTTCTTATGTTATTCTGGAACATCAAGCAGGACATCACATTGTCTCTAACTCTTCTTTACTCTCTTGACTAGGTCTCTCGATACCTAGAAACCATAGGCTGGAAGGTATACCACTGACGACGCTGCTATCATGCATGGATACTGAATCCCTGTGCTTTTAGTCTTTATCCGAAGTATGGACTATTCACAACCTTCGGTATTTGAGTATCTCCTACGTTATTCACCTTTACCTTACTTACCTTAAAATATTGCATTGTATCTTCTATCTCTTTCATGATCTCCCTTCCACATAAGTATAACTCACGTCCACAACTTGAAGCTCTATTATAATATTGGCACCTCTGGTGCATACACGATCCGGTGTAAGCTTCATACTGACTTCTTATGAGGCTGGTACTTTTCTAACTTGCTCTACATAGAGCCGTTATAGAAATTGTACCATCTCTTTTGTACCTCTGATATTAAGAGTGACTTTGTAATGTTCTCAATCATGATTTCTATAATTTTTTTGGGTCCAATAATCATACTCCTAATTTACTTAGTTTATGTTACTCTTTAGTTTCATCTTCTCTCTGATCAACCTTTATGTAGGCTTAAGCTATCTTCTGATTTGAGGCTCATGGTATTAGTTATTACTTTAGCTTTTCATGGACGCTATAGAATATCCATGATACAATCTTCTAGCAATTCAATTCTTTGTCTATGACCTGGACTCAATTCTTTCTTTTAACTTATACTGGAGTCTTCTACGGCTGTATGATTGTTATCATATATGATGCATGGATAATACTTCGAGCTCTTAAGTGCATTCATAACGTAACTAACTCTGGATCGTTAATCAAATAATTCTTTTCGTTCCTTCTCAACTTTTATTTAAACGTAAGCTATTACTTTTCCTAGTCTTTCTGCTCCCTTGTTGTGTGCATACTTAGCTTATATTAGTTCCCACACATGTCGGAGTTTTCGTGCAAATCATACGATCTCAAATATTACTTTTGATTTTACTTCCAGTTCATTAGCCACGATAGGTGCCACTTTATTATGAGGTGCATACAATGTTGTTATGGGACTGTTGTTATAAGATCATTTCCTCTTTAAGCTACTGTGCTTAGGTTGAAGCCTTCTTCCTTATTTTCCTCAGCTAGTCTTTTATTTTGGTACTTAGGCAGGACTCTCTGACTCTTATAAGGCTGTGAACTTATTACATTGTATACTCGACAGAATTTTTGATGTTCTTCCTCACCTATAATTATCTGTAGTTACTTACCTTCACGTCCTTGTGTTGGTAGGGTTGCTTCTGAACTTGATATTGGACAATGTTCCTAGTGACATTCTCTTTTATTTCTATAATACTCATACAGTATACTTAACCAAAACCAACTCCTATATAAATATTACTCAAGGATCACGATGTCATATCTTCAAGACTAAATTCCTCATGTTGGGGTTCACTATGTTTACTTTGCATGATCTGTTGATTTGTATGTATCCTCTAGTCTAGCCATAATGGCGCTCTTCCTAAATCAACTACTAACTACTCGTTGTGTTACACCCCATGTATTCGTACGTGAATTACGCCATAAGTAAATTGATATAATCTCGGAAATGAGATGTTACATTATGTATTTTCGTACGTTAAAGTTTTGTTGTAAACTAATCGACGTATGTTCGGGAATGAGATTATAAAAATTATGCTATTTCAAACAAGAAATGAGTAAATTTGTAAAGGTGAAAGGGTAAGCAAATCGAAAAAAATTAATTTCGTCAAAGTTTGGCATTTTTGGATAAAATACGGCCTGAGCTAAAATACTTGGTATTTACCACATGACCATGATAGTAAGGTGTATAAGGTGTGTTAAAAGTAAGTAGTATTTTAAGTAATTTGATATGATTGGGTAATTGATTAATTCTTGGATTAGTGGAGAATTACCAAGTTAATTAGAAAATAGGTAATTAATTAAGATATTTTGGATTGTCTTTTGGATAAAGTCTTGAAATATAACGTGGCAGCCCCCATTCTAATTAATGAATCATTAGTCATTAGGGTAGGTGACACTTTAAGGGGTCTGTGGGCAAAGACTAATCCCAAAAAGTGGCGCCCACCTAAAAATTTAAAATGTAACATTCCTAGTCCGAATTCCTTTTCTAATCTCTTAAGAAAGAGCTTCATCCAAGATTTTCCTTGCATAGGAACGTTACTGTCCATCACTTGCATAAAATTGTTATTGTTCATCACTTAAGGAAAAGCTTCATCCAAGATTTTCTTAGCATAGGAACGTGATTGCTTCGAGCTTTTCATACGACTTCGTGTTGTCGTTATTGAACTGTGTTACAAGGATTGTCAAGAGAATCGGCTCACGTATGTTAAGGCTATCCCTTCTTTCTTTTGGTATGATCCATACGATACAAAAGAAACGAGCAAATGCATAATTTTCATACATGACTCTATTCATAGAAATATTAGAGATGCTTATGTTCTTGATTCCCCATGTGTCATATTATTCTATCATCTGTTCATGAGTCTCAGAAAAATACGTAAGTTGAAAAAAGTTTACTTCATGATATTATTCAAAGGCATAATGATCTTATGATACTCCAAAAGATTTTTTTGACGTGCTTCTCATGCACTGCATTTATTTGCATTGACCCATGATCAGATGACGTTATATACGCGTATATATGTATAATATCTATATATATATATATATATATATATATATATATATATATATATATATATGGGATATGAAAAAAGGTTACAACGTTATATATGCACAACCACCTGATCAGCAGGTATACGTTGATGATTTTTTCCACAATGGCCAAGATGATATTATAGGATGCCCTCAGAAGCTGATGATGTTATGAAACATGTACCTATGCACGACATGACATTCATACGCATATACATGATACTATAATTATTTCATGATTTACAAAGTTATTCAGACTTACAGGTGAAGTCATTTACTATATATTTCCTCCATGTCTGTTATGTACTTATTTATATGCATGAAATACTTAGTACATTATTTGTACTGATGTCCCTTTTTGCCTGGGGAAGTTACGTTTCTGTAAGGCCCTGGAAAAAATTTCGCTAAGAAACCTAGGGTTTCGTGGTACCACGTAGGCTAATTATAATGATTTATTTGGTATTAACATGGTGTATATCAATTGAAATTGGTAAATATGTGTATAAGTCTCATGGTAAGTAATTTGNAATTGTTATTAATGATTTTGTCCAAAGTGGCCGAGATAATATGATGGGATGCCCTCATAGGCCTTATGATGTTATGAAACATGTACTATGCACGATATGACATTCATGCGCATATGTATGACACTATAATTATTTCATGATTTACACAGTTAACCAAATTTACAGGCTGAGTCATTTACTCTATATTTCTTCCATGTCTATTATGTACTTATTTATGTGTCTTACATACTTGGTACATTATTCGTACTAACGTTCCTTTTGCCTAGGGATGCTGCATTTCATACCCGCAGGTTCTGATAGACATCTCGAGAATCCTCCAGGTAGGCTATCAGCTCAGCGGAAGATGTTGGTGTGCTCCATTTGTTCTAGAGTTGCTTATTTGGTCAGTATAATTTAGACGCATATTATTTGGTATGGCGGGGACCTGTCCTGACCTTTATGTTAAGTGTGTACTCTTATAGGCTTATAGATAGATGTCATGTACGTAAAAGATTGTATGGTTTTGTCGGCCTGTTTTCAGTGTACAATTGGTTATTTTGGTCTTAGAGGCTCATATATCTTATGTATAAGTTGGTATTACATATTGTATTCTACCTATTTCACGACAGTCTCTCTCCATCTCAGTTATCTATGATAGCATGATACGAAAAGATATGTTATATTGGTACTCGGTTGAGTAAGATATTGGGTACCCATCGTGACCCATCGATTTGGGTCGTGACAAAAGTAGTATTAGAGCAGTTCTATCCTAGGGAATCTACAAGCCATGTCTAGTAGAGTCTTGTTTATGAGTGTGTCGTTCACCACACTTATAAGCATGAGGCTACAAGATATTTAGGATTGTTACTCTTTCTTCTTACTCTAGATTGTGTGGTATAGCTCAGTTGTAAGAACACAATTTCCAGAACTCTATCTTTTTCATAATACGACGATGCCTACACCTGAAAGACGATTGGTAAGAGATATAGCCGTGGAAGAATTGAGTCTAAGGAAACTCGATTTATGCATCATGCTTATGATGTTTAAATGTAAGATCTTTAGTTGATCATGTGTGTATAAACTTCTTGGTAATGAGATTTAAGGCAAGTATATCTATCCACCAATTTAGTAAAAAGCAATGAGAGAATCAGAAGATAGATACAAGTTTCAACAAGTAAAAGAAACAAGGTAAAGAAGGGAACGAGTTACCTAGTTTGAGAAGATGATCATTATCTACAACTCAGGAGATATAAGAATTTTGAGTTACCTTCGATAGAGGCATGCACAATTAGCCAAATCGATCTCGGTTATGCCCTATGGGAACGAGCAGATATGGTTTAATATAGGACGGGATATCAGTATCTGGCTGGGGTTAGAATAACCCAAAATGGTGAATAGATTATTTGTGTTAGTTGATATTTCCGAAGAATATTAGAAAGGTGCTAATAAATCTCCTTGTGAGATACCGAGATGATGCACTCTAAAATAGTACAACTAGATATAAGTATTACAAAGGCAGGCACTAGAAGCCTAGAAGGGATAAATATTACCTTGGTGTGGCTCTCGTCCCTAATAGAGAAAGAATGTTAGGCAATTCGAAGAACTAATGAATAAAGCAATGGGAGCTAAAAACAAAAGAATGTCTATTTGAAGTCTTCAAAAGAAATTATAGGAAAGAATTTTAGCAGGGAAAAAAGATGAGAGATGAGGAAGTATTATGAGTAAGATATGATATATGGATGATAACGGTAGAAAAAAAAAGACAGTATTACAGAGCCTATAGTCAGGTGGAGGAAGAGAAGAGAAGTGATAGGACTTGAGACAACAAAAGAGTATGGACCATAAAGTCATATCCTTATTTCGACAAATAAGTTCGTGACTCTAACGCGATTACCAAAAGGAAAAAGTTAGACCCCAGAGTAATAGAAATCAGTATGGGCTGGTGAACAAGATAAACTAAATATGAATTAGGGACTGAATGATTTAGTAATTGTTGACATCATGAGAATTTTAGATTTCGTTCCGGCAATAATAGAATGGACAACAAAAAAAGATTCATGAGAAATTTTGGAGAATGGTCATTCAGGAAGACGCTTCCTTAAAGTAAGCAATGTGAGCAAAATTAAGCTTAAAAGACTGTATGTGCCAATTATACTGAGTGTCACCCTCGCAAGTAAGGAATTTTGTTATCCTTGGTACAAAAGGATTACTGCAAGGCGAGTAAGGTTCATCGATGATATGAAAGGATGGCATAGATGAAGAGGTAAAACAGCTATAGGTAGATCGTCGTAGCTCGAAATTTTAGCACTCCCCTAAAGGGTGGAATATGGGGTGATGTGGCATGAAGTCAGAATTAAGTGGTTCTAGTAATTATGAAATGGTAAAGGAATAATGCGATAAAAATAAGAAAGGGATGAGATTGTATTATTCAAATCCTACAGATATATTATGATTCTAGAACATTATGCAAAAACAATGTCAAGGAAAGGAAGTAAGGGTTCCTGCCCGGAATATTATTGATAAATAAGGAGCCATTGCGAAATGTAAGTTAAGACAAAGGAAATTACCCAAGAAAGATTACGTGAAATATTGATATGAGAATGGGCTAACGAGTAGTTAGTAGTTGATTTAGGAAGAGGTTTGTTATGGAGAGACAGGTGGTTACAGATGAATCAGCAGATCGTGCAAGATAAACATAGTGAACCCCGACATGGGGAATTCATTCTCGCAAATATGACATAGTATTCCTTGAGAAATATTCAGATAGAAGTTGGGATAGCTAAAGGTACCATATGAGTGTTACGGAAATAAAAGAGAATGCCACTGGGAAAACAGTTAAAATATTAGTTCAGAAGCAACCCTACAAGCACAAGGGCATGGAAATAAGTAACTGCAGATAATTATAGGTAAGGAAGAACATCAAAAATTCTGTCAAGTATATGATATGATAAGATCGCAGCTTTACAAGTCAAAGGCTACTCCCTAAGTACTTCGGTGAAAGACTAGCTGAGGAAATATGAACAATGACCTAAAGAGAAAATGGTCACGTAACAACAGTCTCACAACAACATTGCAAGCACTCCAAAAGGAAGTGGCACCTACAGTGGCTAATGAACGGGAAGTAAAATAGAAATTAATATTTGAGATCATATGAGTCGCACGAAACTTTTGGTATATGTGGGAACTAAGTTAAGTCAAGTATTCATGCAACAAGCGGTAGAACGACCAGGAAAAAAGCAATTGCTTGCAATTAAAGAAAGTTGAGAAAGAATGAGAGGAATTATTCGATCAATAATCCAGAGATAATTACATTATGAATGCACCTACGATTTCGGGGTATTATGCAGCATATATGATTGACAATCATACAGTCGTAGAAGACTTTGGTATAAGTTAAAAAGAAATAATTGAGTCCACATTATAAAAAAAATGATTGAATTATTAGATGATGTTATCATGGATATTCCATAGCTTCCATGAAAAGCAAAAGTAATAACTAATGTCATGAACCGTAGATCAGAAGATAACTTAAGGCTACATGGAGGTTGATCAAAGGGAAGAGGAAACTGTAGAGTTACTCCAACTAAGTAAATCAGAAGTCTGATTATTGGACCCATAAAATTAAAGACCTCATGATTGAGAATATTACAGGATCACTCTTAAATATCAGAGGTACAACAGAGATAATACGGTAGCCATATTCTATGAGGGCACCAGAATAATACCAACCTTATAAGAAGTCAGTATGAAGCTCTCACCGGATTATGTATACACCAGAGGTGCAAGTATGATAATAAAGATTCAAGTTATGGATGTGAATTATACTAATGTGGAAGGAAGGTCATGAAAGAGATACAAGATGGGATGCTAGATTTTAAGGTAAGTAAGGTAAAGGTGGACAACTTATGCAATACTCAAATGTAGGAGGTTGTGAATAGTCCATACTTTGGACACAAAGCTAGAACCGCGATGATTCAATATCCAGGAATGATAGTGGCATCGTCAGTTGTATGTCTTTTCCGGCCTATGATTTCTATGTACCGAAAAGGCTAATTAAGAGAGTAAAGAAGAGTTAGGGACGATATGATATCTCGATTGATGTGCCAGAATGACATAAGAAAATTTATGATGCAAGCATGTTGAAGGAAGGTTGCGAGTAGTATAAATAGATATATGTAGGATGCAAACTAAAGTATGGTAAAGAAAAAAGGTTTTAGGAAGACAGGAATAAGGACAAGAAAGGGCAAATAAGATGATGACGAGAAATAGATAGGTTCTCGGGATTAAGCCCGTGAAAACAAGAGATCTGATGATTCTCGAAGTTATAGAAAGCTCAATATAGCCTGAATGAACTCAAAGGAGTTAATCATAATAAGTAGCATTTAAAAAGAGATGGAGTATTCCCTTAATAGTAGAATAAAGGTGTAATTGTGGTAGTTAAATGACGACGTTTTGGCCTTCGATTGAGTAATGATATGAAGAAAGGGATTCATAAATTGTACGAGATTAATTTACCCACATAAGGTGAATCACATTGGGATACCAAAAAATACGGTTATGGAAGTATAGTATTGCCCCCCCAAGTGGGTTAGGAAAATCACTTCAAATGTTCCTCGATGCCACATGAGCCCTAGTGATTACGTAAGAAGTTCCAAGTTATCAGTGGTAAATTATAGATCAATATTGAGCTGAATCAACAACGGATGGGCAAAAATCACAAAGTATGAGATGAGATCAAGTCATCATTCTTAAGATGAACAGTAATGAGAGAGCATTAAAGGACTTAGATTTATACATATGGGATAGGCAACGAAGGTAACCGGGAGTTTGGCAGTAGACCTCATCGAGGATAAATTGAAGTATGAGTTATGGTATAGTATGACCTACCTAGATGCAGTAAAGTAATACAGAGGGATAACTGAGTCTATCAAATAAGATATAGCAATATGCATAAGTTTAACAAAGTACCGAGTAAAGAACTTCAGTATACATATAGATGCCCAGAGGAACATCTTATTAAGCTCTGTATATGGTTACAAAGTGACGCCTAGAGATTGGCTAAAAGCTGGAGAAAAAAGGATAGAAGAGTCACAGATGCGCACTTATAAAGTTGGAGTCGTATAGGCTGCATGATAAAAGGTAGCAACAATTATAAGATTGGAAGGAATCCGAACATGAGTCGTGGTGTTAGAAAAAGTCCTAAAGGGGGGAATGCTTTGGCCTTTGGATTTATTCACATAATAGTTGCCGAGATGGCGAAAAGATTACTAAAGTATTTGAAAGACATAGGTTATGAAAATGATAAGTGCATCAGTCAATATTTGAGGACGAATATTCCAAAGGGGGAAATGATGTTACTCCCCATATTTTTGTACGTGAAAGTATGCCATAAGTAAATGGATATAACCTCGAAAATGAGATGTTACATTCTGCATTTTCGTACGTCAAACAATAAATAAGTATATCCGTAAAGGTGAAAGAATTAGCAAATCAAAGAAAATAAATTTCATCAAAGTTTGGAATTTTCGGAATACGGCCCCAGCTAAAATACCTGATATTTATACACTAGTGCTATACAAGATACCATATGACCATGATAGTAAGGTGTATAAAGTGTGTTAAAAGTAAGTAGTATTTTAAATAATTTGAGACAATTCTTAATTACGTCGACAATTTGTTAATTGTTGGATTAGTTGAGAATTACCAAGTTAATTAGGAAATCGGTAATTAATTAAGACATTTTGGAT
Source organism: Nicotiana glauca (assembly GCA_026770625.1). Lineage (NCBI taxonomy): Eukaryota > Viridiplantae > Streptophyta > Magnoliopsida > Solanales > Solanaceae > Nicotiana > Nicotiana glauca. The sequence goes on from MU789646.1 coordinate 28,520, forward strand.
TGTCTTTTGGATAAAGTCTTGAAATATATCGTGGCAGCCCCCATTCTAATTAATGACTCACTAGTCATTAAGATACATGGCATTTTAAGGGGTCTTTGGGCAAAACTAATCCCCAAAAGTGGGGCCCACCTAAAAATTTAAAATGTAACATTCCTAGTCCAAATTCCTTTTCTAATCTCTTAAGAAAGACCTTCATCCAAGCTTTTCCTTGTATAGGAACGTTACTGTCCATCACTTAAGGAAAAGTTTCATCCTAGCTTTTCCTTGCATAAAAACATTATTGTTCATCACTTAAGTTCATCCAAGCTTTTCTTTGCATAGAAAAGTGATTGCTTCAAGCTTTTCATACGGCTTGTTACGTGATCTCACAATTGACGTGTGTTGGGAGGATTGTCAAGAGAATCAGCTCAGGTATGTTAAGGTTATCCCTTCTTTCTTTTGGCATGACCCATACGATACAAAAGAAACAATCAAATGCAAAATTTTCATACATGACTCTATTCATAGAAATATTAGAGATGCTTATGTTCTTGATTCTGCATGTGTCATATTATTCTATCATCTATTCACGGGTCTCAGAAAAATACGGAAGTTGAAAAAAGTTTACTTCATGATATTATTCAAAGGCATAATGGTCTTATGACACTCTGAAAGATTTTATTGACATACTTCGCATGCATTGCATTCATTTATATTGACCCATGACCAGATGACGTTATATATATATGGGATATAGAAAAAGGTTACGAGGTTATATACGTACCACCACATGATCAACTGGTATACGTTGATAATTTTGCCCACAGTGACCGAGATGATATGATAGGATGCTCTCAGAGGCCTGATGATGTTATGAAATATGTACCTATACACGACATGACATTCATACGCATATGCATGACACTATTATTATTTCATGATTTACAAAGTTACCCAAACTTACAGGTTGAGTCATTTAATCTATATTTCTTTCATGTCTGTTATGTACTTATTTATGTGCCATACATACTTGGTAAATTGTTCGTACTGACATCTTTTTTACTTAGGGACGCTGCGTTTCATGCCTGCAGGTCTCGATAGACAGTTCGAGAGTCCTCCAGGTAGGCTATAAACTCAGCAGAAAATGTTGGTGTGTTCTATTTGCTCTGCAGTTGCTTATTTGGTCAGTATGATTTAGACGCGTATTGTTTGGTATGGCGGGGCCCTGTACTGACCTTTATTTTAAGTGTGTATTCTTAGAGGCTTGTAGATAGATGTTATGTATGTAAAAAATTGTATGGCCTTGTCAGCCTATGTTCAGTGTACAAGTGGTTATTTTGGGCTTAGAGGCATATATGTCTTATGTATAAGTTGGTATTACATGTTGTATTCTACCTATTTCACAGAAACCTCTTTGGCTCAGTTATCTATGATAGTATGATACAAAAATATACGTTATATTGGTATTTGGTTGAGTAAGGTACCGGGTGCCCGTCGCGGCCCATCGGTTTGGGTCGTGACACGTTGGTCCATTCTCATATCAATATTTCGCAAAAGCTTTCTTGGTGTATTTCCTTTGTATTAACTTACCTCTCACACTGGCTCGTTATTTATCAATAACATCTCGGGCAAGAACCCATACTTCCTCTCCTTGATGTCGTGCTTGCTTAATGTTTTGGAATCGTAGTGTATCTGTGGGATTTGAATAAGTACAGTCTCATCCCTTTCTCATTTCCCTTAAGTTTAACTTTGCTCACATTACTTGCTTTTAGGGAAGCGTCTTCCTAAATGACCTTTAAAGGTTATTTTTCTGCTGTCCATTCTTTTATCACCGGAACGCAAATATGAAATTCTCATGATGCCGACTATTATCAATTCTCTCAGTCCCTAATTCATGTTTTGTTTATCTTATTCACCAGTCCATACAGATTTCTATTACGTTGGGGTCTAGCATTTTCTTCTGTTGATCATGTTAGAGTCACGAACTTGTTCTCAAAATGAGGATATGACTTTATGGACTATACTTTTTTGTTGTCTGAAGGCCTATCACCTCTTGGTTTTTCTTCACTTGACTATAGACTCTGTAATACTGCCATTTTTTATCTACTCTTGCCATCCATGTATCACATTTTACTCATAATTCTTTATTAACTCTCTTATTATTTCCCGCTAACATAAATATCTATCACTTTATTCTGAAAACTTGAATAAGACATTTTTTTCCTTTTAACTCCCCTTGCTCCATTTACTAACTCTTCGGGTTGCCTAACATTCTTTCTCTACTAGAGACGGAAGTGTGATGACCCAAAAGGTCATCACTTAATTTAAAAGTCAATTCTGCATTTCGAGACCTTAAAAACCTACTTTTATCTCACATCTATTTGCATGCACAGTCAGAGCGTATATCTGAAATGCTTTTATGTGAAAATTTGATTAAAATGCTAATTTTACCTTTAAAATAAATTTAAGTTGACTCCGATCAATATTTTGGATAAAACCGACCCGGACCCGTAATTTTGACAATCCCAGAGGGTCCACAGAAAAATATGAGAATTGGACATATGCCCGTAATTGAATTCTGAGGTTTCAAGCCCGAGAAATGAATTTTTGAAGGACATTATTTAACTGAAATTATAAGAGTTTATGAAAATTTAAAGATATTTGAATTTGATGGAACAGGACCCGTATTTTGGTTCCAGAGCTTGGTACAAGTCTTATATAGTGTTTATGATGTGCATGTAAAATTTGGTTAAAAACGGAAATTCATATGACGTGGATCAGACCCTCGGTTGTGAAATTTAAAACTTAAAGAGTTCTTGAGATTTTTTTAGAATTGATGCTAAATTCATTGTTAAAGATGTTAATTTGGCGATTTGATCACACGAGTAAGTCTGTATGATATTTTTAGATTAGTATGCATGTTTGGTTTGGAGATCGAGGGCTCGGGTGAGTTTCTGATGGAGTCGGGATGTTTTGAAACTTAGAATTTCTGCCGTCATAGCTGTTGCAGGTGCTCAGTGAATTTTTTCTTTGCGTTCGCATGGCTCGCAAATGCTTAAGGCAAATTTCCACAGGGGTCATTTTGTTCTTCGTGAAAGCGGAGATTAGGACGCGAACGCAAAGCTCTAGTGGGTTACCCTTCACGAACACGTTCTGGCCCATGCGAACGCATAGAGTTTCTGGGCGTAGGGGAGGGGAGCTCGATTTGATCTATGTGAACCCAGCCATTTGACCGCGAACGCGAAGGTCTGAGGAGCTAAAGCTCTTTGAACGCGGGCCATCCATCTCGAACATGGAGGCTACTTGGGTCGGACCCATCGCGAACGCGACAGGCCCATCGCGAACGCGATGAAGGCCTGCCCAGTCTTTTTAAAACAAATTTAAAAATGGGCAGAACCCATTTTCTTCATATTTTCGAACTACCAAGACCTAGAGGTGATTTTCTTCACATAAATTCATCCCCAAAGTGTTGGTAAGCAATTCTAAACTCTACTCTTTCAATTACCCAACGTTTTTCATCACTTTTAAATCAAAAATCAAGAATTTTCATGGTAGAATTAGGGATTTTGGGTAGAATTAGGGCTTTTGAATAATTGGAATTTAGATCTCGTTTCGGGATTGGATTTTGAAACTAATTGCATATTCGGGCTCGTGGGTGAATAGGTGATCGGGTTTTGGTCCGAACCTCGAGTTTTGACCAAGCGGGCCCGGGATCGATTTTTGACTTTTTGGGAAAAATGATAGAAAACCTATAATTAAGCATTGGGTATGAATTTTTTAGCATTTATTGATGTTGTTAAATTTATTGTGTTAGATATAAGTAAATTGGAAGCGAATTCTAAAGGGAAAGCGGTGTTTGAGGCTTGAGTTGGCAGTGGAAGTTCGAGGTAAGTGTTTGGTCTAACATTAGCTTGAGAAAATAGGTATTGTGCCTTATTTGGTATGTGCTAGTATAGTGTACGATGTATAGGTGTGGTGACGAGTATCTATACGTTGGTGTCAAGCATGCCTGTAAGTCTTAAGTTGTGATCGTTGTGTTTCTTAATAAGTACTACAAATGCCTAAACTGTTGATTATCCATGTTGAGCAAGACTTATGATTATCTTCTTGGTATTTGTTTATTATTGAGGATTGTCTCCAGTTGGGGTTCATTTGTGAAGTTAATTGTTGGTACAAGTTCGATTATAGCCGATTCCCTTGCCGGGACGCATTTAATTATTACTGTTGATTCCCTTGCCAGGATGTATTTATTCTTTTTGTTGATCCCCTTGTCGGGATATTGTGGTTGCTATTTTTGGGTGAGTAAAGAGAGATAAAGCAAGAAGGGTTATGTCGTGCACATTCATACTTATGCATTTGGTGAGGAAAGATTGATAAAGCATAAAGGGTAATGTCGTGTACATTTACATTGATATTGATGCATATGATGAGGAAGAGAGATAAAGCACAAAGGGTGATGTTGTGAACATTTCTAATATTTATATGGTGAAGAAGAGAGATAAAGTACGAAAGGTGATGACGTGCACATTTTCATTATTTAATTGCATTGATGAAGATTGAGAGTAAAAGCACGAAGGGTGATGTCGTGCACTTATTGCCTGTTTTTTATGGTTTCTTGTTGTTATTGGTTCAAATGTCTTAATTGTCTTATTCTATTATTACTGTGATTCTTTATGTTGGTTTTCCCCCATAGCATGTTACCTATCCCCATTACTTTTGAATTGCTTCTTTTACTATTATTATGCTAGATACTGTTTAAATGCAGGTTATTTTTTTGTTGTGTCCTAGCCTCGTCACTACTTCGCCGAGGTTAGGTTAGACACTTACTCAGTACATGGGGTCGGATGTACTGATGCTACACTCTGCACTCTTTTGTGCAGATCCTGGTACTGGAGCATACGGACCTTAGCTAGGGGTTGCTGCCTTTAATCCACCGGAGACCCGAGGTAGTCTTGCAGGCATCCGCAAGCCTTGGCGTCCTCTTCCTATCTAGTTTCTTTCTGTTCTTTTCTATTTCAGAGACAGACATGTATTTATTTTTTTAAGACCCTATTTGTGGTATTCTTATATAGTCCATGAGATTGTGACACCAATTCTGGGTGGTTTATATTTATGGATTCGTATTGGTATTAGCTTAATCGTTAAATTTTGTTCTTCCACATTATTATTTCCATTGTTTATAATATGTTCACTTGAAATTGTTAAGAGATTAAAAATAAAAAAGGTAAATTAATCGAAATAGTTGGCTTGCCTAGCTTTCACTAGTAGGCACCATCACGAATCCCGAGGGTGAGAAATCCGAGTCGTGACAGGAAGCCACACTAAGGTAATATTTATCCCTTCAAGGCTTCCAGTGCCTATCTTTGTAGTACTTATATCTAGTTATACTATTTTAGAGTGCACATCTAGGTGTCTCACAAGGAGATCTATTAGCACATTTGAATTATCCTTCGGAAATGTCAACTAACGCAACCAATTCATCCACCATTTTGGGTCACTCTAACCCCAGTTGGATCCTCCTTCTCTTATACTACTTCTGTTAGCCCCCATATGGCATAAATGAGATGGGAGTGGCCAATTGTACAGACTTATCTTATTGTTGTAGGTAACTCAAAAGACTTATATTCCTCTGTCTGAATTATAAATACTGATAATCTTCATTCACTGGGTGCCTTGTATCCTTCTTCATCTTGCTTATTTTAGTTGTCGAAACTTGTATCTATCTTCTGAATCCCTCATTGTTGTTCACCATAAGAATGGATAGATATTCTTACCTTAAGTCTACTTATTAAGAGTATTACACGTCTTAGTACACATATGATCTACTGAAGACCTTACATTTACTCATCATAAAAAATCGAGTTCCTCCGGCTTAACTCTTCTATAGACACGTTTAATCTCTTACAAATTGTCTTTCGGGATGTAGGTATTGTCTTATTACGAATAAAAAAGAAGTTAGGAGTTTGAATTGTGAGCTCTACTACACGATCTAGAGTAAGAAGAAAGAGTGACAGTCTTTAACGCCCCGTAGCCTCCTGCTTATAACTGTGGTGTACAATACACCTATATAAAGGACTCTACTAGGCACAACTTGTAGAGTCCCTAGGACAGAACTGCTCTGATACTACTTTTTTCACAATCCAAATCTCGTAACCCCGGTGCCTTACTCGATTGAGTACCAATATACATATCTTTCTTATTGTACTATCATTGGTACTTGGACCAGCATGACCACAACTCGTAATGCATAACTATAAGCGGGAAAGTATTGTATCAATGAATCATCTTTCTTAGAACATGAATATATATGGGCCGTCAAGGCCTCTCACATACTGTACAAAATGAACCTCTGTCTATAAAGCCTCTAAGAGTATTTGACATCAAATGGGACAGGGTACCGGCCTATCCATAAGTCTGTAGCAAAATTCTGACATGATGACTCATAGACTCAACTGCAATCGGAATAAGGTGGAGTCTTACCGATCCTTCGTTGAATGCTAACCTCGAATATTATGAGGGATTGCCAAACTGATTGTCTATACTTGCAGGCATGAATGCAACGTCCCCAACAAAAGGATATCAGCATGAATAATGTACCGAGTATGTAAGACACATAAATAAGTATATAAAGGACATGGAAGAAATATGGAATAAATAACTCAACCTGTAAGGCTGGACAACTCTGTAAATCGTGAAATACTTATAGTGTCATGCATATGCGTAAGACTTTCATATCGTGCATAGGTACACGTGTTCATAACGTCATCAAGCCTCTGAGGGCATCCCACCATATCATCTCAGCCAATGTGGGAAAAATAATCAACGTATACCAGCTGATAAGGTGGTGGTGCGTATATAAAGCCGCAACTTTTTCCCCATATACATATATACGTGTATATAACGTCATCTAGTCATGGGTCAATGTACATGTATAAATGAATGCAATGTATGAGAAGCACGTCAATAAAATCTCTCGGAATGTCATAAGACCATTATTCCTTTGATTAATATTATGAAGTAAACCTTTTCAACTTACGTATTTTTTTGAGACCCATGAACAGAAGATGTAATAATAAGACACTTGGGAATTCAAGAATATTGGCACCTCTAATACTTCTATTAATAGAGTCATTTATGGAAGTTGTGCATTTGCTCGTTTCGTTTGTATCGTATAGATCATGCCAAAAGGAAAGAAGAGATAGCCTTAAAATACCTGGACCGATTCTCTTGACAATTCCTCTAACACATCTTTTGAGATGAAAAATATAACGGCGGATCGAAATAGGAAAAAATTCATATGATATTCTTTGAGAAAGATTATACTGTACTCCATTAGAATCGCAAAATTTCGTTGCTATAACATTACGTAGTCTCGTATGATTTTTGTTGCAAAATCACGTTGCTAACATCTACTCTTTTGTGAATGAGTTTGCTGAAGCTTTCTTTATGTTTGTAAAAATTTATTTAGAGAGGTTTTTTAAATCTTTGGGTATGGGCCCACTTATGTGATGACTTAGCCACACCAAACATTCTAAATGTGCCACCTTTGATGTGAGTTTAAGATTCACTAGGTGGGCTTAGTTGGCTGCCACGTGGGAGACCCATCATCTTATCCAAACATGCTTAATTATATATATAATATCCCACTAAAAATTTATAATTGCCCAATTATTTACATATTTAAGAATTATCTCAAACTACTTAAAATACAACTCACTTTTAATATACTTCATACAATTAATATCATGGTCAGATGGTACCTTGTATGGTAATAATTTATAAATACCGAATATTATAGCTTGGGCCAAATTTTATCCTCAAATTGTCAAACTTCGAGGAAATTCATTTTCTTCAATTCGCTTACCCTCTTACCTTCTCGAATTTACTTATCATTTGTTTGAAATAGCATAATACTTATAATCTCCAAATAATCTTGTCCTTGAACTGATGTCATTTATCTTACGATAAATTCAACGTACAATACTACATGGTGTAATATCATCGTAATATAATACTGCGGGGCGTAACATTATCGTAATATAATACTGCAGAGAGTAACATCGATGTAATACTACGGGGCATAACATGTATTAAGCTTCTGCTGAGGATAAAGATATGGTCTCCTACTTCTTCGACTTCCAATTGATAGGGCTGTTTCCCAGTAATACCAAATAGCCACTCACTGGCCTTCTTAAGTCTGGGCATGCAACCCAATCAGAATAGTTGAATGTCCTTAATGTACTGTCCTTATCTTTTGACAGGAAAATATCTAAGGCGGGATCACCCTTCAGATATCTTAACAAGTGGAATATAGCTTTTAAGTGAGTTTCCTTGGTTCTTTCATAAATTAGCTTAAGTGTTGAACACTATAAGCTATGTTAGGTCTGTTGTTGGTTAGGAAGTTCAACTTTCCAACCAATTTTCTGTAGTAGGTAAAATCCTCCAGCGATGTTCCCTCTTTGGCTTTGAGATTGAAGTGGGATCAAGAGGAGATGATAAGGTGGAATGCCCCAAGCAATCATGTTCTTTTAACAGATCAAGGGCAAATTTCCTATGTGAAATGATAATGCCACCAGACTTGTATAATACTTCTAATCCCAGGAAGTAATGCAAACAATCCAAATCTTTAATTTTGAAACTTTCATGTAGAAAACTCTTTAACTGCTCAATCTCATGGGGATTGGTTCCCGTTAAGAGTAGATCATTCACATATACTTCCACGAAGACTATTGAATCTCCTTCTTTATTATAGAATAATGAATAATCATGAAGGAAATGGCTGTAACGCCTAGAGCACAAGGCTTCAATCAACTTAGCATAACATTGTATACTATCCCACTTCAAGCCATACAATGACTTTTTTAGTTTATAGACAAGTCCTGCTTTCTCTACTATTAGACCAGGTGGCACCTCCATATAGACTTCTTCGTGCAATAGGTTGTAATCTTCTTAATTATCAAATAGGTTGTGGCTTATGAGGATATTATGTTAGGTAATAGTCACCAATGTCTGGTGACTTAGGTGTATTCGAAGCAAAATGGGACACAGATGTAACAATAGGTGAAACATGGAAAGAATTAGGAGTAGTAGATGACATTTCATTAGGTGTGACTTTTGAAACCCCCTGAATCTCTAGAACATAGTCTGAAAAATGATCCTCAGTATCATTCAAACATGCATGATGTGGAAGTGAACTAGGTACAATAGGAAATGAATCAAAATTAGAATCAGATGAAAGTGAAAAGGGATAACACTCTCACAGAAGATTACATCCCTAAAAATATGTATCTTTCTAGTGGTTAGACTCAATACTTTGTATCTTTTTGTTCCAAAGGGATATTCCACAAAGACATGATGGATTGTTCTAGGCTCAAACTTATCTCTAAGAACTTTGGGGACAGTTGGATAATATAAACAACCAAAGTTCCTTATGTGCAAATAATCTGTCTTTCTTTGGTGCAAGAGTTAAAAAAGACATTTGTTTTTAAGGTAAGTAGAAGGCAGCTTATTTATGATATAGGTTGCAGTCAAAATACATTCTCCCCAATATCTAACAGGCAATTTAGATTGGAACAAAAGGGCTCTTGGCGTCTCTAGTAGGTATTTATATTTTCTTTCCACTACACCATTTTGTTATGGGTATGTAGGAACAAGTTTTCTGATGTACTATCCCTTTGGACTAAAAAAAGAGACGGGCTTCCCTGCTAGTAAATTCAAGCCTATTGTCTGATCTGATGGCTTTTATGGTAGTATTGAATAAGTTTCTATTAGGGATACAAATGATTTAATTATTTTTAGAGTGTTACTTTTGCATGTTAGCAGATGAGTCCATGTGGATCTACTATAATCACCAACCATTATTATAAAGTATTTGTAATTATCATGAGTTGTTACATGGTAAGGTCCCCTTAGGTATATATGGAATAACTCAAATGTTTGTCTGGAGGTGCTAGTTTTTTTTAGGAAAAGGTAACCTATTTTTCCTTGCCATAGGACAAATGAAACATAAGAATAGTTGTTTAGCTAAAAAAGTTACAAGTATGAATGATATCACTCTCATTTTTACAAGTGGTATATGACCAAGTCTATTATGCCACGATAGATCCATATTATTTCCATGGGACACGCGGGAATTGACAGTAGAAAACCGGTGTACTTTATGCAATGTTGGATTATTTACAGATGAACAAGGATTGCAATGCACTCTATTGGTACATAAGAGACATAGCATTTTACTCAAATCAAAACTAGAAGAACAGGAAACAGAACTTTTAACTGGAGTTACTGCATCTTTGAGACATTGTGAACAAAGAAAATATAAGTCATCCTCCACCTTCCCAATCTCCAGAGACCTCTTCATTGAAGGGGCCTACAGTAGACATGCATTGTCTGTAAATGAGGCAATGCTTTTTAGATTCAAATTTAGAGAACAGACAAAAATGAGATGTATTTAAAAGAAGGAACAAAGAGGACTTTATACAGAATGATTTTAGGGGTCAATGTCACATTCTCAATTTCAGTCACCTTTACCCTATAACCATTAGGAAGTATAATTAGAACATGATATGGTAAGGTTATGACATTGGTTAGTGAGGATTTATTGAATGTCATATGGTTTGATGCACTTGAGTTTATGATCCCATGCCAGTTCTTGATTTGAAACATTTGCATGAGAGTTTTCCGAAATCAACAAAAGTGACTTTACTTGAACAAACTATCATACCTGCAAAATTTACGGCTCCATTGATCACGCCGCTTGAGCTCTTACTACCATTTTCAGTCTGAAAGTGTCGTAGAAGGCTGACAAGCTGCCCATATTGCTCCTTAGTAAGACTTACATTTTGACTTTCATCCTTACGAACAGGGTCATCCCCATCCACAGAGGTTGTATCAGTAGATGTCCCATGTACGTTTGTCATTGTTCTCTTTCCTTTCCATCCATTTCCTCTATTGTCCTTGTAGTTTTGACTTGGATTCTGAGTGTTTTGAAAACTTTAAGCATAACCATGTAATTTGTAGTATTTATTTTTGGTATGTCCTGGCTTTTTGCAGTAATCACATATAGGTCGAGACCTATTATTTCCAGAATAGTTATTGTTTGGTGAATAATTGGTTTTGAAATGGTATGATCACATATTCAGCAAGGTAGAATTCATGACAAGTTGATTATTTGGCCTGATTTCCCTTTGCTTTTCCTCCAGAACTAACAAGCAAAAATCTTGTGCCATTGAAGGCAATGGATTCATCATGAGAATTCTTCCTCTAACTACAGTGAAAACCTCGTTTAAGCCCATAAGAAATTGGATTAATCTCCTATTCGGCTCTGCCTTATCCATGTTTTCTTTAGCTCTGCAGGTGCAATGACAACTGCATTGATTCTTGACACTCAGAGTGCTCAATTCTTCCAACAACTTCTTTATTTTGGTGTAATAAGTAGTGATGCCCATGTTTCCTTGAGACAAATCATAACGATCTTCTAACTCTTTCCACAATTCAACTGTATCATTGACGTATTCAAATCCATCGACTATCTCCTTAGCTAGAAAATTCAGAATCCATGATGTGACAATATCGTCACATCTCTCTCACAGGCGATATGTTGGGGATTTCATATCTGGCATTTTACATTAGCCATTTATGAATCCTAGTTTGTTATTTACCGAAGGCGCTCGCAATACACCTCGTCTCCATGAACGGTAACTTGAATCAACATCGCATCAGGATTATCTGATGGATGCATGTAGAAAGGGCTACTCGAATCAACACCATATCCTTCAATTGATTCAGCATTGGTTTCAACATTAGATTGCTCATAGGTTATTAAGTTTCTAAGGCCCAAAATAAACTGTTGAACCCTAATTTTAAGAGAATTAGACCTAAATCACTGCATGTGCGAATTGAGCAACTAAGAATTAGTGCGAAGTAATGTGAATTTGAAATGAAAGAGAAAGCATGTGTCGCTCTGATACCATATTAAACTTTGCTCGAACTGAGCTACAATGGAGATTAAAAGCTTCTGGAAAGAAGCAAGAGCAGAGAAGAAGAAAACAGAGAACACATGAGTGGAGAAGAAGAAATCACAATCTCATTAATTGTGTGTAGGTCCCCTCATATACAACTAGTAACAAGAATGTAAAAATGTCTAATCTAATGTGACTACAGCTGACAAATACTAACCACTAATTGTTGTCTGAGCACAAGTTGACTAATCTTGAAAAGGAAAAAAATACAAGATAAATATTTAATCTCAATAAAATGCATGATAAAATAATTCGTATTTAATCCAGAGATTATTATCCCTGACCTCTAAGGTCATTAAACAATAACTATATATAATAACTATCATAACAAGTGAGACAGAGTAACCTAAAAATTAAAGCAAGTAAAATATTACTATAAATTGTTAAACTACATTGAAGAAAAAAACTTTTACACTGTCCGTATATATAAATTAAATCGAGAAAAGGATAATACAAAGCAAAGCATCTCTATATATATATATGAATAGTTAATTCAAAGGGCTCAGCTAACGAAAAGAAAAGAAAAAAAAAAGAAAAAATTGGGGTCATCTGACAATTACAGTCCAAGTAATTGAAAGCTTTAGCTACTTTTAGGAAAGGCAAATGTCATATATAGTTGCTACCTCCAATTCTAAAAAGGACAACCTCTACAGCAGTTTCCGGTCTTTTTGTTTGTTTGCTTTTTCACTTTTATCGACATATTACAATTATTCTATGTTTCTTATTCTCCATCAACTAAACCAAAAAGCAAACCAAGAAAAATATAAAAATTTAAAGAAACCAACTTTTACTCTGTTCATTAGCTCTTCTTTTGACTCCATTCTACTTGTTCTTATTCTAGCTAGAAATAGGAAACAATGTTCTTACCCTTTGTGTTAAGTGTGTTTCCTATGTGTATATGAAATTACCACTTCCTATGTTTGTGAGTTTGTCCTTCTTCTTCTTTACTGCAGTTTCTGTTTGTTTAATGAAACATCTATTTGAAATGACAGCTTCTTTCTTTCATTTTTTGACACTTTTGTCTGTATTTCAGGTTAATCCAATGGTTTTAAGGTGACCCTCATTGGCATTTTTCTCCCTTTTTTTACCTCAAGAGGAGTAGTAAAAATTCAATCTTTATCAAATATAACAGTGTTATTTTGGACATGGCTCAACAGGTATTTGTTTTGTCTCATTGTCACTGTTTTGGAATTCTTACTGATATTGCTTTTTTCTATTGTTTCTTCTCATTTTTCTTGAGTCGATTGTCTATCGGGAACTATCTTTTCAGTGTAGGGGTAAGGTGTAAGTGTACATTACCCTCCCACTGCTACAGTCTCTGCCTTCGTGTGAGCACTCTGTGCGTACACCACACAGGGATGTAAACCGCACTAGACAAGCTCTGTGCGACAGACTAGACGTAGAAGGCATTGAGGGGATTGATCACAGATCATCTGTATGGATGATCGCCCTCGAAACCAACTGGGTCATCCCTGAAGGAACAAGGTTTATTGTTGTTGTTGTCGCTGTTTTGCAATTTGCCACATGGGGTTTCTATTTTGTGAAGAGGGGTTGTGTTTTTTTCCTTATAATTTGAAGTGAGGCTAGTCCATCATTACATTGTAAAATTGTCCTTTAGTTTCTTGGTCAGATTCTTGAATTGATATATGGAAATAAAACCCTACAACTATTTTAGCTAGTTTTCTTTATTGTACTTATATTCTTTTTCTCTTTTTCATTTTGAATTGTTGATTGATTTGATGGAGCAGCAAGAAGGGTGGCCATTGGGATTGCAACCACTGAATATGAGAATAGGTTTGGGTAGGAGCAGAGATTTTTCTGCTGGTTCAACTTCATTCAACACTTCACTCAGTGAGTCTCTTACTTCCTCTACAGATTCTTCTTCAGATTTGGACACTGAGGTCAGTGCTACACCTTCCTATTCATGCACTACTTTTTTTTTCTTTTCATGCTATTCCCTCCTTCCAATCAGTGTACCTCAGTTTGCCGAGATTCGAGAGTTTAACTTCTGTACATCGATAGGAAAATACTTTTATACAATAACCTGCAACGAATAATTGTCTATACTAAGCCTAAAGCAAATAATATGTTATAACCAACTAAAATACATTGATTATGAATAACTTCACGGCTTGAACTCGTAACTTTCTATAGTCACATGGCAGCACCTTTATCAGTTATGCACAAGGCTTCCCTTGCATTATTATTCCATTGATTATGAATAACTTCTTACTTAATTTGTATGAAACACTTGTTTAGTTAATAGTGGAACTAGTAAAAGAAAAACTGATTTATGAGGGTATCATATGGTATTGTTCATTAAATATGTGAAAAGAATGTAAATATGTATAAGTCAAGATCATAATAAATTGGAGTAGTTGAAGTTTAAGTATACCAAAAAATATTAGAATTAAAACTAGATTGGCCTAGATAGGAAAGCTAGCCACATAGAGTACTTGTCATTTATTGAAATGTCCTTGGTTTTGTGTCAAAATCATATGATGCACCTGGATATTTTAAACCTTCATTAATATTTTCATGCATTTTGTGAAGTATTTTTATGAGTTATGTCATGTCACTCTGTGTTCAATGTAAGTTGGGACCATAACATTATTAAAGCTGTCACTGGTGTCCCTTTAGTACATTGACATGAAATCCTTGGGATACTTTTTATGAACCTCAATTATCAAATGCTGTGTAACATGTTTCAAACTTTAATTTTCTTCTTGTCCTAGGTTCTTCAATAGTCCAACTTAATTGTTCTGCTTGTACTTATTTGTATTTTTCCTTAGGAAAAATATATTATTTTGCGCACATATATAGGGAAAAGGGGGGCCTTGGCGTAACTGGTAAAGTTATTGCCATGTGACCAGGAGGTCGCGTGGTCGAGCCGCGAAAACAGCCTCTTGCGGAAATGCAGGGTAAGACTGCGTACAATAAATCATTGTGGTCCGGTCCTTCCCTCGACCTACTCATAGCGGGAGCTTAGTGCAACAGACGTCCCTTTGCACATATATAAGGAAAACCTTTTACGAAGCATTGTCGGATGACATCCCTGTGCCACTGCTTCAGAATCTGAAAATCTTAAGTAGACTTTGTTGGACATAATCATTACGCAATACTAAGAAAATAATCTTTCTACCTCACACAAGATGTTAAGATTTGCGTACATTCCATCCTCTATAGACCCCATTTATGGAATTACACTAGGTATGTTATAGTATTTAGGAGTAAGTAATAGTTAATTCCTAGTTCTGGTTTGAAATTTCTAAACTAATTAATCTTTGCTATTTAAATGTGTTTGGAATTTGCAGTCCACAGGATCTTTTTTTCATGACAGGAGCACCACACTGGGAAGTCTAATTGGTGTCTCCAGTATAGTTAATAATCTCTCAAGAAGATCAACAAGGTCAAGATCAAATGGTGTAATTACAAATGTCCAAAAAAACTACAGGTCAAAAACAACATGGTGTTTCTCTTTATGTCCAAGAAACAACACAGATGCTGAGAGTGTAATGATGATAAGGAACAATGACAGTAGTAATACTCCATCACTTGGTCATTTTCTTGCAGTAGAAAGAAGAGCTAATGCTAATGGACATAGAAGAAGTCATAACCATAGTCCTTTGATCTATGGACCTGATGAATTTGGTATGGCATTGCCTAATAGAGATCAGAATTCATTGTTTACTAATGGACAAATTGCTCCACCTCAGTTGAGTCCTTGGTCAGGATCTGATGTTGAAAATAGACAGAGGGCTAATAGAGAATTAGAGCATGATGTGCATGGCCAAGGTGCTCCACTTTTGTTTCCATGCATGTGTGGATGATATCTTAGGTTCGTGTCATAATACAACTCTGTGTATTCGCTGATTCTTGATTCTAATTTGTTCCCGTTGATTGAGACTAAAGCATCGTATTTCTCGAGTGCAGGATGATATTGATTTTTTTGTGATTTACTTGATCGTCAAGAAGAGTTAATAGCACTTAAGATCGATCACGAGACACAAGTTCTCTTGATCAGTCTTTTTAGTTTTCTTCAATTCAGGGGGACAATGTTGGAGAAGCTTTTGTTAAGGAGCATTTTTCTTCTTAGTGGTGCTAACCCACGCATATTTAGATTAGTCGAATGCAATGCGCTTTAGATACTGAATGATTAAAAAAAAAAAACAATGCGTGGCTAAACCTAAGATACTGAATGATATTTTAGGTTTGTATCGTAATACAACTCTGTGTATCCCTCGATTCTTGTTTCTAATATGTTTCCGTTTATTCAAGGGTTAAAGCACGCATTTCTGAAGTGCATGATGATATGGACTTTTTTATGATTTACTTGATCGTCAAGAAGAGTTAGTAGCGCTTCAGATTGATCTTGAGGAACTTCTCTTGATCAGTCCTGTTTTCTTCAATTCGGGGACTGTTGAACATTTTAGTAAGTAGTATTTTACTTCTTAGTGGTCCTACCCCGCGCAGATCCAGATTATTCAGACACAAAGTGCTTCAAATATCGAATATTTTAAAAAAAAAATTATTGGCTTATTGATCAAAGCAACATACTAATACTAGCAATTAGCTTAGTTCTATTTGCTATATACATCTGTTCATTTTATATTGTGCTCAAGATCCTAATTTTTATGGATTTTGTTATTCATTTTCCTTATGAAGAGACTTATTCATTTTCCTCACTCTCTTTGCTACTTCTTGATAAAGCTATTAATTAGTTACATTTAAAGACATTAAGTCAATAATATAATTTCTTTTTCTTTCTCTTTACACAAATAACTAGTGGTATGGGGTTGATCTTGTATATTTTAATTCTTGTTAGCATATGATTTCATATGAAAGCATGCAATTACTGGTATATAACACCCTAAAGGTAGTCCGGTGCACTAAGCTTCTGCTATGGGCGGGATCCGAGAAAGAGCTGGACCACAAGGATCTATTATACGCAGTCTTAGCTTGCATTTTTGCAAGAGGTCATTTCCATGGCTTGAACCCATGACCTCCTCGTCACATAGCAACAACTTTACCAGTTACGTCAAGATTCCCCCTTCACTAGCATAGAACACCCTGCAGAAAAAGAAATGGCTACTTATAGAAGTGTCTTATTGATGTATAGATAAGACAGATTAAATGATCAATTGTATGAAGTTGCAGTATTTTCTTTCAGAATTCTTTCAGAAATAGGGAAGTGATTTCTACACTCAAAATGATAGGAATTGAACAGAGCAGCGGCGCTAGCAGCAGGATTTTCATCAAGGGGATTTAAAAAATAAAAATATAAACACACTAAGAAGCTAAAGAGATTTAACATCTAATATATATATTAGAAAAAAAAATTAACCTTACATACGCGTTCTAATTTTCGGCAAAGGGGTTCAGTTGAATCCTCTTCCCGCGCACCTAGATCTGACCATGGATTAGAGTTCTTTAATATTATAGAACCCAATTAAGTTATCATTATATGCCGGGAGTTTTACTGCCTAGCAAGCGTTATAGTGTGCGCAAGCAGACCTGAACATCATTGTTATTGAAAAAGAAAAGAAAAAAGAAATCCTTTTTATAATTTGCTCTTCTTTAAATATACAACTAACTAGGGATTGCACCATTAGTCAGGCTACACTAAAGAAATAAGATAATGCAACAATCTTTGTCTAAGTATTTTGAGACAATGATCATATTATTATTAACATAAAGTCAACAATTTAAAATTATCTATAATTAAAATCGGCGTGTATAAGTCGATATTCCTAGCCATAATTTGTGCTTAAGATTCTCTATCCGAAAATATATATTACTACTATATTATAGCAATAATGCAAAGAAAAGTCATATATGGAAAACATAATACTGATATGAAATTGTCCTTTCAGAAACATTAAAACAGAATGTAAAGGTCTAGAATATGGGTCAATTATTATTATACATTTCCCCTTTACACAAATAGACACATTTAATTTCACCAAATGTCAATAACCAATTGTCTTTCTAAGTAATCTAGTAGCAACTAGGTCAAATTGTTCTTTCTTTTAATTGTAAATTTGTTAATAAAGGTAATGGGTTATCAAGTGTACAAAATATACATTAGCTTAACCAAATGTCGATTATTATTTTGAGAGCGATTATACAATATTATTTTTGCAAACAAAAATAAATTAAACTATAGTAAAAATACCTTTTCATGATTTAAAGTGTTGTTGTCATTAGAAATTCTTGTAACCGATGGCTTACTATTTTGAAAATGATTTTATATCGTCAACAAAAGTACTCTTCTTTTTTAACAAACTTTCCTTTGTCTCTTAAAATTGGTTAGGACCAGAATTGTATTTGTATGTGACTAAGGAGACACTTAAGAGCAATACTACAACTCGTGTGATTACCTAAATTTTGAGGTTATTAATTAGGTCATGAATGTAACGTTTATTTTTCTTGGTCATTTTCTTGTCGTATATTATACGTCTTTTTAATTAATTATTAATTAATGTGCATTTTCAACCGTTTTGATGGGATTGGAGCCTCACAAAATATCTTACTCATTTATTTATTAATTTTGTTCATTACAACATGACACGCGCATCAGTTTAAAATTTAAAAACCTAAAAGGCCACCACGGAAAATTAGACGTATAATTCAGGATTGTCGTATATGCTTGTTTTACACATGACAACATTTTGACTATTTGCCTCTAATATTTCAATTTCATTCTCGGTTAAATTATTGAACTTTATAAGGCTGATCACAACAATAACTTTCAGGAAAATGCAATTGTGTAACCGCTTTTAAAATAATAGCCGAATATATATATATATATATATATACAAAAATGATACAAATTTTCGACTACCGAATATAAATAGTTTTTGACGCAGATTAAAAGTGAAAAAACCCCATAACTTTCTGCAATTCTTATATTTTATCTCTCTCTCTCTTTTTTTTTTTTAACTTTTCACCAACAAAATTCCCTTTTTTTTTTATTATTATTTATAATTATTGCAACCTAGGTTCAAACGTTAATTCCACCTTTAAGCACTTAGGCTAATTCTTCTTTACATTGATTAACAACAATGATCATAACACTATGGAATTCAAATTTGTAATTTGTAGTTTTGAATTGTAATATTTTTGGACATTGGGCTATGCCTTTGAAATGTATTTCTAGACCACCTTAATTTGTAGACGAATTAGCTTCACGTAAATATAATAAAGATTTATTGACTAATAAACAAATTATGCAGAGATTATAATTAAATTTATTACTTACCATGCCTCATTTCAAATTAGTTGGCTAATATGGAATCTTTAATATTTATTTCGCTCCATTTGAACACGTTAACCCGTGTTTAGAAAAGCATGTCACAATGTAAACCATTTTATGATTGAAAATTCATTTTAAATTGACTAGTTTTATACTAGTTGTGAACCTATCGCAACAGCCATCAAATTAGTTATAAAGTTATCTTTGTATGACTTATAAGTTCGAACTATAAAAACAGTTTAGGGTAGGCTGTCAAGATAGGGACTCCGGAAGTTCATGGGAAGAGGTTAGTGAAAGAGATCATCTTTCCGGGGTTGGATTCACCGAAGTGGACAATAGGCAAGAGAAGACAGAGGAGTGAACCTGACAAGCATAAGATTCATTCAATAGCTAAGCAGGAGAGTATGCACCACTCTAAAGTACTAATAACTAAGTTGAAAAGATAGCGGGGCAGGCCATAGAAGAAAGTGAACTATACATCATATGCAGCTGCTAGAAAATTAGTTATGTGAATTGTTTTTTCCTTCCGAGCTTCGGAGCAACAGTTGTCTTCGTGTGACCTATAGGTCACGAGTTCCAGTCGTGGAAGCATCCACTTGCATTAAAGTAAGCTATCTACATTATATCTCATGGGATGCGGCCGTTCGTTGAATCCTGTGTGAATACGGAATGCTTGTGTGCCACAATTCTCCCCCTTGGCCAAATTTTCTGACAAAATAAATTTGATCCACCTTCTTCACATAGCCTTCAGCAGGTCGCATCTCCAAATCTCCAATACAAAGTTTGTCTCAACGTGCGTAGTACACCGATCAAATTTCTCAAATAAAAATCACGATTATCGTCAAATATGTTGCGGCTAAAACTGAACCCGCCAAGATGAACCTCGCTCTGATACCACTGTTATGTTGAGAAAGAGGCAAACCCGAAAATAAAGAAGATAAAGAACATCAAATTTTAACGTGAAAACCCCTTCAAATCAAAGGTAAAATTACAGGATCATAAAAATCCAAAAATCTTCACTATAACAATAAGAGGGTTACAAAAGTTCTTCAAATTGGCTACACAACAAGTACCAAACACGGAGCAACAATAGCAACAAGAGCAAAAACTAATTAATTGAAGAAAGAGGAGAATCCAAAAAAATGAAGTTGTTGTTCGAGGATCAAAATCAAATGCTACAGGCCTCCAAATCTGATCTCTGCCGTTCAAATTAAAGAACAAAATGTTACGAACACTTAGTCAAAATTTTAGCCTGATCCAACAGTTAAAGAAACGGAAAACGTGATTTGAAGTTGGTTGATTGGAATAAAATCTGTAGAAAACAAATACTTTTCTTCTCTCTTATCTCTTCTTTCTTGATGAAAGATCTCTCAAAAACCACTCTGGTGTGCTTAAGTCTTTCAAAGACTTGTATCAATGAGCATAGAACAATTCTCCAAAGTTTTCCTATTTATAGATCATGAGTGGTGCTTTCTCTTAAAGCCAAAACCCACTCAAAATAGGAATAAATACCAAATCCAATACCGAATAGGAATGGAGACCAAAAGACAATATGATTAGGCCATTGAGCCTTTGGTTGGACAACATGGGCATGTGCTCAATAAACTCCCCCTCCAGCCAAAGGACCAAGTGTGTTCTCAAGTAGATGAACTATTTACAGGCATGACTGCAAAACGCAGGCTTATCTGCAAGCTTAACTACAAAGTCCTCAAGTTGCTTCATATAAATCTCCTCATTTAAATCACCATGAGAAAAAGCAGTCTTGACATCCATTTGCTCAACCTCTAAATCTAGACTTGCAATTATGCCTAGAACCACACGAATAGAAGACATCTTCACAATAGAGGAGAAAATTTTATCAAAGTCAACTCCCTTCTTCTGGCCAAAACATTTAACAACTAACCTCGCTTTGCACCTTGCAGAGGTATGATTATCTTGCTTTATTCTGAATATATTTGTTAGATAAAGCTCACTTACCTTTCGGCAATTTCACTAACTCATATGTGTCATTCTCATGGAATGACTTCATCTCATCTTCCATGGTTTCGATCCACTAATCTTTATGAGAATCTTGCATGGCTTCATCATAATTCTCAGGTTCTTCCATGTCAATCAAAAGTACATTCTCATCAGAAGGATAGCGCATGAATTTTTTCTTCTACCTTGTAGATCTTCTAAGTGAAGTTTTGGGAGCATTCGAAGTAGTTACCTAAGCAGGAATTGGTTGCTGAACAACCTCAAATTCATCAACTGAAACATCCATAACATCTATACCATGATGATCATTTTGATCTTGATCACTATCTCCATCATTTTCTTGGGCTCCTTCATGTGCAATAGGTGTCTTAGCAATAGAAACTGGATCAATATCAACTAAGCTCTCATTACTCTGAGAATCTGTCTTCTCAGCTTTGTCAATATCTTCAATAGTCCGGTCTTCAAAGAATATTTCATCACGACTTCTAATAAGTTTATTATTAACTGGATCGTAAAAATGATCCCCAAACTCATCTTGACCATAACTGATAAAGATGCACTGCTTAGTTTTGACATCCAGTTTCGATCTCTCATCTTTAGGAACATGCACATAATCTTTACACCCAAAAACTCTCAGGTGATCATAAGAAACATCTTTGGAAAACCAAAACATGTCTAGGACATCACCATCCAAAGCAACAACAGGAGACAAATTGATAACATAGGCAACGGTGTTAAATGCTTCCGCCCAAATGTATTTGGAAGTTTAGCCTCCAAAAGTAGGCATCTAACTCTTTCAACTAGAGTTCTATTCACCCTCTCTGCCAAACCATTCAACTAATGCGTCTTGGGCGGAGTTTTCTGATGAATAATTCCTTGTTCCTTACAATAGTTATCAAAGGGACCATAATTTTTACCACCATTATTAGTGCGAATACATTTTAATTTCTTCCCCGTCTGTCTCTCATCTAAGGACTGAAATGAAATTCCTTAAACACGCCAAGTGCTTGATCTTTAGATTTCAAAGGATACACCCAGAGCTTACGAGAATGATCATCAATGAAGTTCACAAAGTAAAGTGTACCACTTTTTGACTTCACTTCATATGGACCACACAAATCAGAGTGTACTAGCTCCAATAAATCGGACTTTCTAGAGGGAGGATGGCTATGAAAGGAAACCCTTTTTTATTTTCCAGCTAAACAATGGATACACATTTTCAGCTTTGCTTGTTTCACTCTAGAAAGAAATTTTTTCTTAGCCAAACATATAATCCCCCTCTCACTCATATGACTTAATTTTCGGTGCCACAATTCTGATAAAGTATCACTTTCTACCAAATTTATGGACTCATTAAGAATAGAGCTCTGTGTCACATATAATTGACCAGACTTGACTCCTCGAGTCACTACTAACGAGCCCTTTGTGAGCTTTCATTAGCCATTAAAGAGGGCATTATGGTAACCGTCGCCGTCTAATCTTCCTACGGAGACCAAATTAAAAGGAAAGTCTAGAGCATGCTTGACATCCTGAAAACACATTGATCCATTATTAGTTTTCAAACAAACTGTGCCAAAACCAAACACCTTATCTTTACTTGCATTTCCCATCTTTAACACTCCAGAATCAATAGGAGTATAAGATGAAAAAAAGTCTTTTCTTGGTGTGACATGTGAGGTAGCTCCAGAATCTACTATCCATCTCATCTCATGGGATACCAAATTGATGACGTTTTCATCATAAGCAAAAAGAAGGTCATCTCGAACAATAGCAACAACATTGATCTCGTTATTTTTAGCTTTCTTTCCTTTCTAATGTTTTGATTCAATTGTGGCAAAATCTTTTGATGTGTCCTTTCTTGACAAAGTGGTTGCATGTAATATTATAGTATTTGGATCTTGACTTACTTCTAATTTTACCTCCGTTCCTCGAGCCTCTTGTTCTATCTCTTCCCCGGTCTTTTGTGACCAAGATATCTGTTTGTGAGGACGAACCGTGAGATTTTCTCCTTACTTCCTTGTTCCATACATCACTCTTGGCATATTTCATGGTCACCTTAACTCCAGGAGCTGAATTTTTCAAAGAAACACGAAGAGTTTCCCAAGAGTCTGACAGGGTATTAAGAAGCCAATGTCCTTGTATCTCATCATCAAAATTAACTCCCATTCTAGACAGCTGATCAATGACGCCCTGAAAATAATTTAATGTAATCAAGAATAGGGTTGTCTTCCTTGTATTTAAAGATCATCAATTGCTTTAGCAAGAACAACTTGTTGTTTCCAATTTTTTAAACATAAAGAGTCTCTAACTTTTCCCACAATGATCTCGCATGTATCTCGTTCACAATATGATTGCGAACATTATATTCAACCCATTGTCGTATATATCCACATACTTGTTAGTGCTCGAAATCCCAATCTTCATTAGATATACTCTCGGGTTTATGAGGTGAAAAACGGGTAGATGCATCTTCTTCACGAACAACAAATCTTTCATCTTGCTTCTCCAAACATTATAATTTCTCCCATTTAAACATAACATCTAGCTCATATTTGTCTCCCTTCCATAACAACCTGGATAAATAATCAAGGCTCTGATACCACTTGTTATGACCGAAAAAAAGTCAGGTGTCATGCGGAAGCTAGTAAAGCAAACCTTCAACGACGATAAATCAGACAACAAAAGAGAAATATACCAAAACAGACACAAATATTTAACGTGGTTCGGTCAATTGACCTATGTCCACGGGAGGAGATGAGCAATCCACTATATAAAAAGAGAGTACAAAATATCGAGAGAACAACCTCACGAAGAGGCAAACACAAGTGACACACTAATACTTGTCCCGTAAAGTTCTCCCCCAAAACAAGACTCTCAAGCCCCATATTGGCTACATTGTGGATGTTAGTGAATGAGAAGAAATTATCCTTAATTTATAGAAGTTCAAACCTTTTCCTACAAGAAAAAGGACTAGCCAAAAATAATATTTTTCCTCTAGGAAAAGAAAAACCCAATTATGATAAATATGTTGTCCTTTCCTCCATAAGATAAACAAACCAATTATGATAGAAAATCTGGACAAACACCTAACACCAGAGTGCACTAATTCTTTTCCCCTTCCTTCCTAGTGAAGTAATTCAGGTGCTGGCTGCGGCAGACCAAAGTAACAAAGTCAAGAGTTCCACTCCTTTGAAAGAAAAAAAGAAAAGAAGAGCAATAAGACTTTTTAAATTGGCCTTATAAAACCACCCTTGACAAAATATGTGTGCAATTTGGTTGTATTAACAGCTTATATTTTGTGGACATTCATATGAAAATATGCAAAAAGTCAAGTCCCAAAAATCAAAAAATACAGTTGGTGATTTGATTTTATTTTCAAGAATCTACCATTTCTTCCAAAAACACAACAAGAAAGCTTAACTAAAATTTGGGACCCTCTATTCTTCTTCTTGTTAGGTGCCCTTTCT
The DNA here is from genome assembly GCA_026770625.1 of Nicotiana glauca. Taxonomy (NCBI): domain Eukaryota; kingdom Viridiplantae; phylum Streptophyta; class Magnoliopsida; order Solanales; family Solanaceae; genus Nicotiana; species Nicotiana glauca. Next base: position 53,218 of record MU789646.1, read on the forward strand.
TTACCAAACGTTGTAACATTTACACCTAGCCCCACATACTTACAATTACTTCCCCACAAACCCCACCCAATATTAATATTATCAACTCCACATGGCATCATCACATTAAATCATAGTCTGTGGGCTCCATTTTAGCTAGCCTTATCTCAATTATGTCTAATGATATTTTGATGAGACAATAATCTTATTGGTGTGGTGGCAAAATTCTGCATCACAAGTGGAATTATCGTTCCATTTATGTAATTGGATATTGGAAATGAAAAGGTGTTAACTAAGCATTGTGTGATAGATGGATAATTGCCAAAGTGAAAGGCAAGTTTTAAAACATAATGTGGTGAGCCTCTAAAGTCCAACATATTCAGAAGATGAGCGATGTAAAGATTCAGATGCTAAGATAAATGTGCGACCAATCGAGATTAAAATCGGTTACATTCGACAAAAGAATGTAAATAGCACAAATAGCGAATAAATGAGAGGTCGCATAAGATGATTTAATCATGTCTTACGTCATTCAGATACACCAAACTGTATGTGAAGCCATGGTGAGTAAAAGTGTTCAATAAAAGATAAGATGAACCTAAATTCACATGAAAGTAAATTATTTCGAAAAATCTACAATCTCTTGATAGATTAAAATAGTGCATAATGAAAGGCAAAAGATCTATAGGTTATATCAATTACTGGAATTAAGGTTCCATCATATTAGTATGTTTACTTTAGGTCCAATATTTGCTAGAAGTCTTTTAGTAAAAATTATATAAAATATCTAGTGTTGAATATTGGACTAAAACAAACTTAAATGAATCGACATAAACAGTGAGAATTCACACAACCGATCTCTAACTTACTTGAAATTTTGAAGTTTAGTAGTTGTCTGTTAGTGCAGAAATTATTTGAACCAAGAGGCAATGGATTCACATGATCACTTTGACCAACAACAAAAAAGAATTGTCTTTGCAACTTGTACCAGCTATTATACAATATTCATTTATATATGCTGAAATTAAAAAATGATTGATACAAATCATAGTTCATTTCACACCCTTTTTTCTGATAAACAATACTATAGTTCATTTCACACCTTGACGCTGCTTTAAATTAAAGAAAGAGATAGGGTAAGGTGGGGTCTACTTTCTCATCACTTGCTTTGAGTTTTGACTCTTTCCCAATGCTTTCATCATACTGCAATCTTCACCAATGTGGGAGACAATGGAATAATGTTGTGTTTTCACCAAATAAAGGAAACCAGTAAAAAAGAGTGGTGGGGGTTTTACTGCAAAGAATTTAACTATCCAAAGTGACTACTACTAGCCCCTAAGAACTGCCACCATTTTTCAAGAACTGAAAAAGGACTGCCCGGCGCACTAAGTTACTGCTATGTGCGGGGTCCGGGGTAATGTCCGACCATAAGGGTCTATTGTAAACAGAATTTTACAGCAATACTCATTTTTTTGTGACCACACAAATAATATAGTACTCATCTACCCAATCCTGCAAACCATTTTAACTTTGCTTATTTCCCAAATCAACAATGCCAGCGGGAAGAGAAAGATCTATCTATATATACCATTTGAGAACCAAGACCCCACCCTGGACTGATCTTAATTGCCAAGTTTGAAATTTTGATACCAAAGATATGCTATCAATCGAGGCTTAATGGCTTATCGATCCATTCGTTTTCAGCAGCGATCCTACCCGAGCCACGACCAGTCATTTTGCCAAAAGAACTTACTGCTGATAAGCCCTTAAAACTACTACTTTCCTCGCTGAAGTTTCGTGATCTCCTAGACTTTCGAAGCTTTGAGGAGATATCACGGTCTATGTCATCTTCCTTTGTAACTTTGATAACCTGTAATTGTACAATGTTGCTCCTGCAGAATGGGCACACTGGTTCTGGTGGACTAGTCGTGGTCGGATTTGGCTTGTTATGGCAGCATAAGGCAAGTACGCAATGTGCGCACATTTGGTGCCCACAGTCCTGGACTTCGATTGTGCATAATTGATCGAAACATATACAACATACTTCTGTATCACTGACCTGCATTAGAAATACAAACGAAACTGGTTGACAAATGGTCAACTTGAAAAGATAGAACTATCGTCGATAGAAATATCTCGATCATCAATGTTAAAAAATCAGTCTTGGTAGCTTTTAAGGAATGTATATTATACTCTTTAACCTCAAATACCTTATACCTCACATCATTTCCACGCTGACATCGTTTAATTTTCAAATACTTTAGTACTATTTATTAGTAGAGTAAGATATATTTCAATAGTAGTTTATATGTTATAGGGTAAAAGTAGGTGGTGTATTACCTCAGAGATGTTGTCATCCATCCCTGCATCAGATTGAGTAGGGGACGGAGGCGAGTAATCTGTCCCCTTTAGGATATTCTTTTCCCTCTCCTTATTTGCTTCCATTAAGGCATGTTCGAGTAGAGCTTTTGCCTCTTCATTGAGCTGGCTGATGAACTTCAACGGCGATGGCCACACAAGAGGCTCAGCTGACGAAGGATTCAACAAAGCCGCACATGCACCGTGGTGGTACCTTAAAGCAACCGTGTACGGTATTCTCCTGCACCATAATGACTAGATGAGGAGTAGATACAGAATTTTACTCATGTTCAAATTGAAGAACTTAAATTAACTACAGGGTAATTTTATAAGTATTAACATTCATGAGTCTAACATTCATAAGCTATAAATATTGAAAAGATTAAAAGAGATAAAAGAAGAAATACCCCGAAGCATCTCTGTGAAGTCGATCTGCTCCCCACGCCAATAATTCGCGGATGCAATCAAGAGAACCACCTCTTGCAGCCAAATGAAGTGGAGTGCTACCGGGAAATCTGTAAAAGTAAAAAAAGAATAGACATAAGGGGAAAAAAAGGGTTAGCATAACTTCACAAGTATAAAATCGTATCAAATCTAAGTTAATTCAGAAAACATGAACGGAAAACAACAGAAAAGAATTTCTTGATGGAAAAATTACCCATAGCTGCCAGTTGAAGCACAAACCAAAGCGCCATTATCCAGTAAACTGTGAACACATTCAGGCCGTCTTTGACGGGCTGCTAAGTGCAAAGGAGTTGCTCCTTTTCCATCTCTAATGTTCACAAACCGGGCATATCCCCTGCAAAATTCAATTCAGTCGATTCAAACAACCATTAACATCTACATAAGCGATTCAACATAAAAACAACAACTACGCCTCAATTTCAAGCAAGTTGGGATCCGCTATATGAATTCTTATGGTCCAGGTCGCTCCATTTAACCTCATCTAATAGATTGAACATACAAAAATCAATTAGTGAATCCCCTAAGAAGCTTACCAAGATGCTGCAACATGAGACGTGCGAGCCGAGGAAAGAATTGCTTTAAGGGATTCAGAGTGACCATAGTAAGCAGCATAGTGCAAACATGTTCTTCCATTAAGTGAATCAAACTTCAAAATCTGACAATTATTTCCCAAATTGACCACATCAGTTTTAAAACATAACACATAGGCCATCATTCCATGATAAATTTGAAATTCAAGAGAATAATAAAAGACTAGTATAGCATACATTTGCTCCCGCTTCAATAAGCTTTTGCACACAAGAGATCTTCCCGTGCATTGCTGCTAACATCAATGGAGTCTAAATCAACCAAAAAGAAAACAGTTAAAAATGGTTTTAAAAAAAACCTCTTGAAAAAACAAGAAAACATCATTAAACTTTCAATTAACACTCATTTGCCACCAATTGGATAATCAACTAAACAAATGAAAAGAGCTTAAATATGCATAAATTGCACCTGCTTATAACGATTTAACAAATCCGGGTTGACAGATTGGTTTAACAGCATATTAACAACCTGAAAAATCAATCAAAACCCACGAAACAGATTTTATTAAAAACACCAAATTTATTGAAGAAACATGAAAATCAAATCTTTTCAAGAACCCCACCTCGATCTGACCATTGGCAGCAGCAATATGCAAAGCTGACTGTCGATCATACACAGTAGAATGATGAATGAGAGATGGGTTTTTCTCGAAAACAGCTTTTAATGTCTCCACATCACCACACTGTACAGCACTGAATAAGCCATGTTCATCACCTGATCCACAACTCAAACCCTGACCCATTTTTGCAAAAAAGAGAGCAACTTTATGGCTACTCTTTTGCACCACCGTCGACGGCGGAGGAAGTGGTGGTGGCAAGAATGGGAAGTGTGAGAGTTTACATATTTATGAGGAAGAAGAGAGAGGTGTGTATGTATTGAAGTTTGGAGCTGCCCGAAAAGGAGAGGGTGGGGGGGGGGAGCGGG
>MU789646.1:58987-69709 GCA_026770625.1 Nicotiana glauca
GCGGGCAGGTGACCGAGTCTAAACAGAACCCGACAACGGGCAGTAGTCAGATATTTGTTCGGGCAGATAGATTCTCAAATAATACAGTGGCAAAAACCTTGTTTCAATGATCTGTGTGTTTGTCTGGGGATGAGTCTTGCTCGGACTTTTACTTTTACTTTTACTGTTGCTTATTGGTCTCCTCTCTAATCCTAAGAAAAAAAGGTTTTATTATAGTTAAAATAAAAAATATGCTCTTCCTCGTTTCAGTTTATATGATTTGTATATATATTTCTTTGACAAGTATCCACCATAGAGATTGGTTGTCTTAAAATGTTATTTGATTTACCCAAATTTGACTGCATTAGTGTCACTAGTCCTCCATTTACCACCATGTTGCGTGTGATTTCTAACTTGGTAGTAATTAATTAATGTTTAGTTAAGAAAGTTTCAAAGTCCGTATATATACGGTCAGAGGCGGATGCGGTATTCTACCTATCGGTTCAATTGAACCCATAATTTTTGACGCAGAGTAAAAATGTGTATGTAAAAATTTATTAAAATTACAAAAGATATGAACTCATAACTTTAAAAATATAATGGGTTTAATGTTAAAAACCTTAAAATTGAACTCATAGGATTTAAATTATGGATTCGCATCTGTATACAGCAAAGGCAGATATTGATCAGGTAGTTTAGCTCTAAGCAAACGAATCAAAGACATTGCTGGGATTCCACGGTAAATTTATGGTTTGTGTAATTTAACTGATTATAATATATTACGTATACGTGGCGAGTCATGTTTACAGTTTAATGTAGTCATTTGCCTATAGTTAATTGTTTGAATATTTTTAAGCAAAAGGTTAAACTTACTAGTTCTTGTAGTAGCACTAGCAGTTGCTACGTCTCATTGAAATCACGGTTATTTTTCAGTAAAAATAGATTCACGTAAATTATAATATTGATAATTTCTACTAATTTTTAGCCTTTGACTTTCATGCATGTGGCTTCTCGGACTTGTTTAAACAACTAGATGGAAAATATCCTCTCTTTTTTTGGTACAGGGAAAATATAATTTTAATTTGCTAGTACTTTTTATTTACCATAATTAAGACGTATACATGTATGTACATATACACACTCAGTTTAATTTAAAATTTGTTAACCTTAATAACTTGTTTGATTTATATTGCAAAAACTCCACAAGAGTTTTATTTGTGTTTCACTTTTATGTATAAATAATAAAACATTTGGCACGAGAATTAAGAAATTAGTGGGACTCTCGAGTTTTCTTTTAATCCTTGATTTCTTTAATAGTATATATTTAGCAAGCTAACGCTTGAAGGATAGAGCTAATTAAGTAGCTAAAATTTATTGATTATGACATTTAATCAATCGCCTTAGGTATATATATTACAATAAGCTTCTTCAAGGTCTTGCTGAAAATTTAAGCAAATCTTTTATCCTGCTGTACCTTATTTTGGCAAAGTTAATATTACGAACAATTGGTATATATTCCTTTTCATTTTACGTAAATATTATGCGTGCCAAACAAGGGCTTCTTGTGCTTGTAACACATTTTTGGTTCTTGTACATTACTTCTTCTTTTTAAAAAGTAAACTAGGGAATTCACAGCTGCTATTCTTTGGGTGTATTATGCGAAAACCCCGTTTCAGTACAATAGCTCACAAATCACACTGGAGAAGTAACCGCACCAGGTATGCCCCGTGCGATGAACTTGCCACCTCCCATTTAGGGGATCTTTTCCTCAACCAACTCGGCTATCCTTGCGAGTTCTTGTACGTTACTTGCTACTTGCTAGTGATAAATGTTAAAAAATTTCACAAGAGAATTTCCCATTGTTTTACATGTAATCTAGACCAGCTTTCTTATATAATGGACCATGGGAATGTTTATAAAGCATATTAAAAGCCCCAATATTCATTATTACACCAAAACTTCAAGATGGAATAATGAATAAAACCAAAACTTCAAGATGGAATAATGAATAAAAACGAATTAGAGTGTTTAAAGATTGATCCTTATGCGATTTAAAAAGGATCTATACCTTAATTGCTCATTTCTAAAGTCTTTGATTCTCTTCTACTTTCAAAACTTCTCAAATGTTAATGTGGTGAGACACATAGCAATTCTTTTGCTTCTTTTTGATGAGATGGTTGCATACTTTATCATGGTATCAGAGTAGATAAAGTTCTGAATTCAGTTCTCATTCATTATCAAAAATAATTTTCATGTGCTTGACATATGAGTAAGAATCAGGTCCACGTGCAAGGGCGCCTCTAATCTTAATTTTTAAAAATTACGACATAATTAAGAAATAAATAATCCTCAAACAAATGAAACATCATTGCACTTGTTGAGGATTTTAAGATGGAAAAGTCTTAAAAAGAGGGTGAATGAAAAATGGAGAGAAAATAAAATTTTTGAGTAAAATTTAAGTTTTCCTCTCCTTTTAATGAGAATTTGTCCCTCATTGGTAGAGGATAAGAATTTTGGTGGGTTTATATATAAATGCACTTCATGTAACACTTAAAGAGTTAGGAGGAAGGCAAGCCTCGCGTCGTCGTCGTCGTCGCTCGCTCGGCTTCGGCTCCGGTCAATTGATTGATTATTTTTTTTGGACCAAATTTATTTGTTAATAGTGAATATTAATTTAATATTATCCGTATTTGTAACGGATATTTTTTCAATCCGTGAGCATTAATTAAAAGGCCCACCATGAGTGCTTCCTCCATTAATTCTACTAAATGAGTGGAATTGCACTGTAAATAGATGGTGAGCAAATTGTTGAAACACACACAAAGGAAAAAACGGACAGATTGTGAAAAACGGATTTCCTTTTCTGTTATCACTCAACATTGGCTATACTTTGCATTCCTTCCTCTCAGAATTTTCATTCGACTTCTGAGTTTTCCTCCCTCATTCTGCATTATTTTTAACTACAAACAAAGCATCCGTAAGTGTGATTTGCTGCCAAACTTTGTATTCGCTGAAACATTGGGGTTTGAAGTACTGCTACACCAGTGTATAATTCGTTCTATCCTGGGAGGAAATAATCCATAACCTTGGGTACTAGGAGGGGATTAAATTCCTTAAGGAAACACCGTAAATTCAGTGGGCTCGAATTAATTACTGTCTCGTTTATATTTACGTTTATACTCTAACATTCTATTTTTCAGAATCATTATTTACAAATACAGGATGATAACCAAGGAACCAACAAGCTTAAGGAATTTAATAATTTTTATTTCTGTATTTGTGTTATCCTTATTATTCTAGAAACTAAAATCTTTGTGGTTTTGTGTACTCTCGTTTTGGAGAGTAAAGCCTTCGTGGCGTTTTGTTGGAGATTAAAATCTACGTGATTTTTTAACTCCAGTTTTAAACGTTTGTTTGTGTCATTTTTATAGAAAAAATGGCGAATGAAAGCGAAAACCAAGCTGTTCCGATGATGACTGCCAACGCATCAACAAGCCGAACTCCGCCGTTGGCACCGGCAGGAAAACCCGAAAAATTTTCTGGGATTGATTTCAAGCGCTGGCAGCAGAAGATGTTCTTCTACTTGACTACGTTATGTCAACAGAAGTTCATCAAGGAAGATATTCCTGATCTTCCCGATGAAACTCCAGAGAATGAAAGCTTTCTCGTGATTGAGGCGTGGAAGCATTCTGACTTTTTATGCAAGAATTATATTCTTAGCAGACTGGATGACAATCTGTATAATGTATACAGTGGCGTAGAGACGTCAAAATAATTGTGGAATGCACTTGAAAATAAATAGAAAACAGAAGATGCCGGGATGAAGAAATTCGTCGCCGTAAAATTTTTGGACTACAAAATGGTAGATAGCAAGTCTGTTATTACCCAACTCCAGGAATTGCAAGTAATTATTCATGATCTAATTGCTGAAGGTATATTTCAAATAAATACTGATTTTGAAAGTAAAAATTTTAGTATTTTTACTAACGGATTTTTTATTGAAGGTCTTGTCATTAATGAAGCATTCCAAGTAGCAGCAATAATTGAGAAGTTGCCTCCATTGTGGAAGGACTTCAAAAATTATTTGAAACACAAACGAAAGGAGATGTCTCTTGAAGACCTCATTGTTCGATTGAGAATCGAAGAGGACAATAAAGCTGCTAAAAGGAGAGGCCGTAGAAATTCAACAATAATGGGAGCAAATATTGTTGAAGATAACAAAAAGAGAAAGAAGGCTTCTGGTCCGAAATACAACCCAAGCAAGAAGCGGTTCAGTGAAAACTGCTACAACTGTAGGAAATCGGACACAAATCTACGGAGTGTCGTGCTCGGAAGAAAGACAAGAAAAGGGGTCAAGCAAACATGGTAGAAAAACATGATGATATTGATGACTTGTGTGACATGCTTTCTGAATGCAACTTGGTGGGAAATCCTAAGGAGTGGTGGATTGATTCTGGAGCCACCCACCATGTTTATGCTGTAAGGGAAGCATTTTCTACATATGCTCCCGTTGGACCCGAAGAGACGCTTTCTATGGGAAATGCTGCAACGACCAAAATTGAAGGATGTGGGAAGATATTTCTGAAAATGACTTCCCGCAAAGTGGTAACTTTAAACAACGTCCTTCATGTTCCCGAGATTAGGAAAAATTTAGTCTCTCCTGGACTTCTTGTTAAGCACGGTTTTAAGTGCATTTTTGTGTCCGACAAGTTGTAATAAGTAAGAATGATATGTTTGTAGTAAAATATTACCTTACCGAGGGCCTTTTTCAAGCGGAATGTAATGATTATTGAAAATAATAATAAAATTTCATCTTCGTCTTACTTACTTGAGTCAAATAATTTATGGCATGAACGTTTGGGTCATGTCAATTATAAAACCTTACGGAAAATGATTAACTTGGAAGTATTGCCTAAGTTTGAATGCGAAAAATCAAAATGTCAAATATGTGTGGAATCTAAGTATGTTAAACATCCTTATAAGTCGGTTGAAAGGAATTCAAATCCTTTAGACTTAATTCACACAGATAATTATGACATGAAGTCAATACCATCTCGCGGTGGAAAAAAATATTTCATAACTTTTATTGACGACAGTACTCGATATTGCTACGTTTATTTACTTAATAGCAAAGATGAAGCAATAGATGCATTCAAGCAATACAAAAATGTAGTTGAAACTCAACTTAACAAGAAAATCAAAATGATAAGAAGTGATAGGGGTGGTGAATATGAATCTCCTTTTGAACAAATGTGTTTAGAATATGGAATTATTCATCAAACAACGGCCACTTACATGCCTCAATCCAATGGGATTGCAGAAAGAAAGAATCGTTCATTAAAGGAGATGATGAATGCATTATTGATAAGTTCTAGTTTGCCACCAAACTTGTGGGGGGAAGCCGTTCTTACGGCTAACCGGATACTAAATCGAGTACCCCATAGCAAAACACACTCCATTCCATATGAAAAATGGAAAGAAAGAAAGCCCAACTTGAATTATTTGAAAGTGTGGGAGTGTTTGGAAAAAGTGCAAGTTCCTAAACCCAAAAGGGTAAAAATAGGACCGAAAACAATTGATTGTGTTTTCATATGATATGCGGCCAATAGTAAAGCATATCGATTTCTGGTTCATAAATCAGAAAATTCTGACATTCATAATAATACGGTTATATAATAAGATAATGTTGAGTTCTTTGAAAATATATATCCATATAAAAAGGAATGCAAGTCGATTGGTGAAAGATCTAAACAACCTTGGGAAGAAGCAAAAGAAAGTACATTTAATCAGGAGAATCCAAGACATAGTAAACGTCAAAGAACGTCTACTTCGTTTGGATCAGATTTTGTGACTTTCTTATTGGAAAATGAGCCTCGAACGTTTAAAGAAGCTATGTCTTCTTCGAAATCATTATTCTGGAAAGAGGCAGTCAATAGTAAAATAGAATCCATATTGAACAACCATACATGGGAATTGGTTAATCTTCCTCCTGAAAATAAACCTTTGGGTTGTAAATGGATTTTTAAAAGAAAAATGGAAGATGATGGCACTATTGATAAATTTAAGGCAAGACTTGTTGTCAAAGGGTATAGACAACGAGAAGGTCTTGACTACTCTGATACATACTCTCCAGTGACGAGAATTACGTCCATACGAAGCTAGTAGCTTTAGTTGCAGTTTATGGTCTTGAAATTTATCAAATGGACGTAAAGACAACATTCTTAAATAGAGATTTGGAGGAAGAAATCTACATGGAACAACCTGAAGGGTTTATGGTTCCAGGTAAATAAAAGAAGGTATGTAGACTTGTTAAGTCCCTCTAGGGACTAAAATAAGCACCCAAACAATGGCATGCGAAATTTGACCAAACAATATTGTCAAATAGTTTTAAGATAAATGAATGTGATAAATGTGTGTATATTAAAAATGTTCCAAATCATATAGTCATTGTTTGCGTATATGTGGATGATATGCTAATAATGAGTAATGACATTGCCAACATAAATGCGACTAAGCGTATGCTAACTAGCAAGTTTGATATGAAGAACTTGGGAGTTGCGAATTTAATTCTAGGGATTAAGATCCAAAAGACTCCTCAAGGTTTGGCATTGTCACAATTTCATTATATTAAGATAGTACTTGAAAAATTCAAGCACTTAGGCTTTAAAGTTGCAAAGACTCCAATTGACGTGAATCTTGCATTAGCAAAGAACAAAGGCCAAAGCATATCACAATTGGATTATGCTCGTGTGTTGGGATGCTTAATGTACATCATGAATTGTATACGACCAGATATAGCTTATGCTATAAGTAAACTGAGTCGATACACAAGCAATCCAGGTCAATCTCATTGGATGGCCATGAAACGAGTTTTGGGATATTTAGAACATACACAAAACTTTAATTTGCACTACAGTAAATATCCTGCGGTGATTGAAGGATATTGTGATGCAAATCGGATCACCGGTTCAACTGATTCGAAGTCCACAAGTGGATATGTATTCACTATTGGTGGAGGAGTAGTATCTTGGAAGTCGTCCAAACAAACTTGTATTGCCCGCTCTACAATGGAGGTTGAGTTCATAGTCTTAGATAAAGCCGGTGAAGAAGTTGAATGGCTCCGAAATTTCTTAGAAGACATTCCTTTTGGCCCAAATCGTTGGCACCAATATGCATACATTGCGATAGCCAAGCGACAATTGGAAGGGCTGTGAGCGTTATGTATAACGGTATATCTCGTCATATACGACGAAGACATAAAATCGTTAGGCAATTACTCTCTAGAGGAATTATCACGATTGACTATGTAAAGTCAAGTGATAATGTGTCAGATCCACTTACAAGAAGCCTAACTAGAGAGGTAGTTGAGAAATCATCGAGGGGAATAGGACTATGGCCGAGAACAAGTCATTGAGGCGGTAACTCTATCTAGAAGACTGGAGATCCCAAGATCTAGGTTCAAGGAGATCAAACAAAGTCATTAATGACGGTTCAACATTGTCAACAAAAATCTTGGTCCATTCTTGTGATGAGACAATGTTCAGTACCAAGGATAAAGCATTAAGGCTTTTTAATGATTTCTAAATTTGATATGGGGTATGTCAAATAGTGTATCTACAAGATGACACGTTTAGGAATCACCTATGTAAGTGTGAAGTGTTAGCCGCTTCAAGAAAAATTATGCAAGGCCAATTCTCTACGCACTTATGAAACCAGGCGGTGTTCATGGCTGAAACGAACACGACAATGAGAACCAAAGATGGATAAGGATTGATTGTGTGACTTATGGTTGTCTAGGTATATACTAAAGTTCGACGGTTCAAGGATATCAAATCTACCGATTGACCGAGTATATCAGATATAAGTTCACTACGGAAAGTTCAAAGGGAAACCTACTTATCCAGATGCAATTAATCATTGCTTGCAAATCACATAAGATTTTCATGCATACTTCTGTGATATAGCAATTCCCCATTCATGTGGGGGATTGTTGAGGATTTTAAGATGAAAAAGTCTTAAAAAGAGGGTGAATGGGAAATGGAGGAAAAATAAAATTTGTGAGTAAAATTTAAGTTTTCCTCTCCTTTTAATGAGACTTTGTCCCTCACTGGTAGAAGATAAGAATTTTGGTGGGTTTATATACAAATGCACTTCATGTAGCTCTTAAAGAGTTAGGAGGAAGGCAAGCCTCGCGCCGTCGTCGCTCGCTCGCTCGCTTGGCTCGGCTTCGGCTTCGGCTTTAGTTTCAGATTTGGATTTGGATTTGGATTTGTCAATTGATTGATTATTTTTTTGAACCAAATTTATTTGTTAGTAGTGAATATTAACGTGATATTATCCGTATTTATAACGAATGTTTTTCCAATCCGTAAACATTAATTAAAAGGCCCACCATGAGTGTTTCCTCCATTAATTCCACTAAATGAGTGGAATTGCACTGTAAATAGATGGTGAGCAAATTGTTGAAACACCCACAAAGGAAAAAAAAGGACAAATTATGAAAAATGGATTTTCTTTTCTGTTATCACTCAACATTGACTATACTTTGCATTCCTTCCTCTCAGAATTTCCATTCGACTTCCGAGTTCTCCTCCCTTATTCTGCATTGTTTTTACTACAAAAAAAGCATCCGTGAGTGTGATTTGGTGCCGAACTTTATGTTCGCTGAAACACTAGGGTTTGAAGTACCGCTACACCAGTGTGTTGTTATATACTGGGAGGATATAATCCATAACCTTGGGTACTAGGAGTGAATTAAATTCCTTAAGGAAACACTGTGAATTCAGTGGGCTCGAATTAATTACTGTCTCGTTTATATTTACGTTTATACTCTAACGTTCTATTTTTCGGAATCATCATTTACAAATACGGAATAATAACCAAGGAACCAATAATACTTGCCATAAGTCATAACATGATGTTTGATAAAATAAGAAAATATCCACACACAATTGCTGACTTGGTGCATTGACACCCACCATTATAGTCAAAATACATAAAACTTTTCCCAATCAAAAATGAGTAATATGTATGTACTCCAAATTAAAAATTCAGTAGGGTTGCGTTTTCTTTTTCTTGCCACCTTTCTACGTGTGCACAGAGTCACATGCACCCAAAGTGTGTCTTGTTGGAAAATTATATTGTATAGTTGGATAATTTTATTAAAAAAAATGTGTATATACTATATATTGATACCCTTGACTTCTTGATAAGTTTATGTTTTTATATTTTTGACTTCCCTTAATAAAAATTCTGAATCTGTCATTGCGTGTATGTACAAAGGAGCAGAGCTAGGTTCACGCAAGGAAGCTCAAGTGAATCCTATTTGTGAAAATTATACTTAACAAATGGAGGGAAATTATTTTTCTATTAAATATAAACTGTTGAATTCTCTTGATATAAGTAGAGCGGGTTGAAAAATTACTTTAGATCACAAGTTCAATTCTTACGTGCAACATTCTACTATTTTTTGAATCTTTTTATATGAAATCCTGACTCCATTACTGTATATAAGTTTGTATAATTAGGTATAAAGTTCAGAAAATTATACGTAGTAGTTTTTTATTGTTCACATTGCTTCAATTATATTAAGGCTAATTATTAGTTGAGACCAGTTATAGACAGACGACAAACCTAATGATTAAATTAAGGAAGAGACGGAGAAATTCAATTTGTGTTTGATCTCAATATTGTTAAAAATAATGGTTTGCTTTTTATTTAAATAGTCTACAACGCGTCGGTGGATATTAATTTAAGTGAACAAATAAGATTAGGGAAATAAAAATGAATTAAAAATTCATGTAAATACAATAATAATTAAATATAATAGTACAGAAATCTGAGTTTCTGGGCAGGGTATGGTGCATGTCCTGAACTGTACTTGAGTTGCAGCCTCTCACATGCTAGTAATGAATGAAGTAGGCCTACACCTGTGGCCCATTTTTTTAATTTTATATCCTTATAACCAACCATAATTATTTTCTTTTAATTTTTCCGCCGGCAAAATTTACACTCGGTTTGCCACTTTTAATAGCGGCCAAAAATTGTTTATTTTAAAAAATATTTTACAAAAAAAAAATATTTTATTCAAGAGTACTTTTGAAAACACATTAGGTCGTTTGGTATGAGGTATAAGAAGGTATAAAGGTGATGTAAAAATTTAATACCACCTTAATAAACAGTTTAGTTAGTAAATTAGGTATAAGTTATCCCGGTGTTAATTTTAACACTGAGATAACTTATACCTTATAAAAGGTGGGGTAATTAACACCGGTATAACTTATACCTTCTTCTTAGAAATTATACAATTGTCCTTCTTAATACAACATACCAAACAATGAATAAACAACAATCCCAGTATAATTTATCTCAGTATAACTTATCCTAATATAACTTATACCGGCATAAATCATATTCCAACCAAACGATCCCATATTGTGTTTGGACCAATTATTTAAGAAGTACTTTTTGTAATATTTAGTAAATAATTTGTGTTTGGTCAATCTTTCTAAAAAGTACTTTTGAGTGTCAAATTACCAAAAATAATAGTACCAAGGTCTTATAATTATTTTAAAGAGAAAAATAAATTTAATATTTATTTTAAGAGAATTTTATTATTTTTTATTATTTAATTCGAATATAAAGCATAAAGCAAACCTATATATTAAAGATTTAAATTAATATATATATATATATATATATATATATATATATATATATATATATATATATATATAAAAAAAA
>MU789646.1:118421-131153 GCA_026770625.1 Nicotiana glauca
TCCCAAGTGGCGACTCTGAAATTAAATAAATAAATCTCGTTCCGACTGTCCTTAAATTGGAAAAACTCCTTCCTTTTATTATATCCCTTCCCGGGGTGTAGTAAATAGGCCTCAGTAAAAAGGAGGTGTGACAACGAGCAAGCCCAGGCCCTTTTTTATGACTATGTGCGTTTGGGCCTGGGCTGATATTTGAGGCTGGCCAATTTTGATGTAGACCTAAACGCAATTTTTCTCCCGTTGTGTTTTAATCCAGTAATAAGTTGATTAGGACTCTTACTTTATTTTGGAGACAAATAAAAAATACAAAACCATAGTTCTTTTAGGATTGGCCTTTTAAATAATAGAGTGAGACGAGCCTCGCCAAGGTAAATGCATAAATTGCGGGGCCCTCAATAAATGGTTATAATAATTGCTTAGAATTCGGGATGGGTCGTTTAGTGGATTTCACGGCCTTCCCAAAAGATAACAACGCGTTAGCCACTTTAGGCGCGATTTTAATAATATTACCTTCCTAAACTCGAGTGTGCATTTCATGTGACCCAAATCAAATCCCAAAACGTCGAATAAAATACGTTTAGGATTGCGGGTGCATTTCATATAACACAGTCCAAATACGCATTTTAAACGATGTTCAACTTTCTTTTAAAATATTAAATAAAAGCGATTTAAAAGTTAAAGTTTGCACATAGGTTCAACATGTATTAAAATCAGATAAATAAGCCGAATATGACAGTTGAGTGACCGTGCTAGAACCACGGAATTCGGGAATGCCTAACACCTTCTCCCGGGTTAACAGAATTCCTTACTCGGATTTCTGGTTCGCAGACTATAATACAGAGTCAATCTTTTCCTCGATTCGGGATTCAACCGATGACTTGGGACACCATAAATCTCCCAAGTGGCGACTCTGAATCTTTTAATAAAATGAATTCCATTTCAATTTTTCTTTTAATTGGAAAAACTCCTATTGTTATACCCTTCACGGGGTGTAGGTAAAAAGGAGGTGTGACAGCTCTGGCGACTCTGCTGGGGTCCGTTAACCCAGAACTTTTGGTTCAGGGTTCAGAATTCGAGCTTAGAATAATTGTTGTGTTTGGCTTTATCTGATTTTGTTACATGATATGTGCCTAATGTGCTAATGGACTGCTTTTACCGCTTTGATATTTCGTGAATTGTATATAAACTGTGCCGAAACCCCTCTCCTCTCTGAGTCTTCTAAATCATGAAGAAGGGTGCACTCCGTGTGACTTCTTTTCTGTCTAGAGTCATATCCCATGTAGACCGAGGTTCGGATAAGTTTCTAAGCCGGCGGAGCTTTTATATCCCCGGTACGCTCCCCCTCCCCCCCTCCGGCTCGAGTTGTCCGCTCGGGTAAGCCAGGTCTAGAACAATAAACCCAGGTTTTGAACCTAGAATAACTCAGCCTCATGCCGGATCCCTAGTAGGAACATTTGTTTGTATCATGTGCATTTGACTTTGGAGACTCAACACAGGGGTTGGGTCTGTCTAGGACAGGTGTACCCGAAATGAAAAAGACCATCCTAATGCATTTTACTTGCTACTTGTGCATTTATTTGCTTCGGACTTGAATGCTGACCGGCTTTTGAATATTGGGAAAAATTGAAAAAAAAAGATAGCAGTGTAGAGGGTAAGAGAGTTAATCACCTGTTTTGAAAATACCAATACCCAAATAGTATCGAAACTCTGCCGAATTTTTGAGAACAAAAAAAGGAAATATTTTATTTTTCAAAATAGTTTGTTTCATTTACCAAATGAAAAGAAAAAAAACGGATATTTTATTTTGTTTTATTTACCATTAAAAAAAATGAAAATATAAAAAGAATCTTGTTTTCAAAAATAGTTTGCTTTATTTACCGATGAAATAAAAAAGAGAAAAGGAAAAAAATGTCTTTTCTAAACTAGTCTGTTTTGTTTGGCCGAACTACGCATGTTTGATTCTCACCGGATGTGAGATACGTAGGCAAGCCTCATCGGGTCCAACTCCCCTTTTGCAAAAATAGCCAAAAAAAAATGTCAAAATTTTAATTGTCGTCGTAAATAAGTCGGGTAATGCCGCTCTTATCAAATATAGCCGAATGTTCCCGAAAGGGACGCCGGAAGGCTGACTATGCATAAACGGCCACCCTTGGTCATTTTTTAGATTTTTTGCCGATTAACCCACACAGTCTTAAAATCTTCGTCCCCGAGACGCTGAAAGGCCGTGTTTGCAATACCGGGTCTTTTATCTCAAATTGAAAAACAAGAAAAAATGTCATAAATAAGTCGGGTGATGCCGTTTTTGTCAAAAATAGCCGAATATTCCCGAAAGGGACGCCGGAGGGCTGACTTTGCATAAACAACCACTTTTGGTCATTTTTAAGGTTTTGACCGGTTAGCCCACACAGCCTTAAAATCTTCGTCACCGAAGTGCTGAAAGGCCGTGTTCAAAAAATAGGGTCTTGTATTTTAATTTGAAAAAAAATAGTCAATTTTGTCAAATAAATTTTACCTTTTACTTAATCGCCTTATTAAATGTGCAGGATGAGCACAAACAAAATTGAACCGTTCACAGTCCTTAGTAAGGTCCCTTTACAGCTTCACATGTGGTGGAATGATTTGGAAGAAGGTAACAGAAAGATAGTGGTGAGAATCCTGGGGGGTCTCGTCAATCTGCTGAATGTCAAGCCAAGGTCGGATATCATCGAGGCCTTAATACCGTTTTGGGATCCAACCCGGAATGTATTTCGCTTTGCTGATTTTGAGTTCACACCCACGCTGGAGGAAGTCTCGGGTTATGCGGGTCTGAATGGAAATCTGTGGGGCCAATATTTACTGTCACCAAGACCGGTATCTCCGCACCGATTTCTGGATTTGTTAAATATTAGCCGAAATGTGCAGAATGAGGATTTGTCGGAAGGGTGTTGTAGTCTCCAGTTCTTGTATCAACGGTATGGTAATCCTCGGGGTTTTGAAGAACCAAATCTCGGGCTAACTCACGCTGGAAACAGAAACAAGTGGGAGGCAAGGCGAACTTTGGCGTTCATAACGGCATTTCTAGGAGTCGTGGTTTGTCCACGCCAAGATAAGAAAATAGAGATAGACCTTGTAGGGATGGTCGATGTTTCAATCAAAAGGGTCGACAGTACTGTGGTTCCTTTAATCGTGTCAGAAATCTACCGAGCCTTGACCATATGCCGGGAGGGAGGAAATTTCTCCCATGGTTGTAATCTGCTACTCCAATTTTGGATGCAAGAATATATTTGCCACCGGGTAGGCTACATGAACCACGGGTTGATCGGATCGAGCTGCATCAAGGGGTTTGAGAAACGAGTAATAGGTGTTGCGTTCCCTGAAGGTGCTGAAGCGTGGCTTGTGCGACTGAGGTCATTGACTGCTAATCAAATTGAATGGGCATTTGGATGGTTTCCTGCTACTGAGGTGATATACATGTCAGCCAAAGAATGTCATGTTCTCTTGATGGGTATCTGTAGTATCCAACCATATGCTCCCCATCAGGTACTACGTCAATTGGGAAGGTTTCAAGTGGTCCCTACTGATGAAGACCTAAGTAAGCACGTCATTGAGTTGGGCCCGAGAGCCGCATTTCCGGAAGATAAGATTCGAAAGCTATGGAATGAATGCAGATTCCTCGAGCCTAGAACAATGGTCTGAGATCTAGCTAGAGGTGAGGTGGATTTGAAGTACAATGTTTGGTTCGGGAAAAGGTTTCAGATTCCGCAAAGGCCCACCAAAAGAGCCCATGTCCAGCAGTTTACTGATGATTCACAAGAGCAGTGGGGTTGGTTAGCAAAAGAAGAAAGCTACAGGGCAGAAATAGGCAAGCTAAAACAATAGATTAAGGACCTGAAGTTCAAAAACAGTGTGCAAGTGGCTGCCGATAAAGGGGAAAAGAACAAATTGGCCCAAGAAAATGAGGCGCTGAAGGCCCAAAACCGACAAATGAGGATAGATGTTGACAACCAACAAAGGAGCCGGTCAGATAAAAGATTGATAAACGGACTGAAGAAGGAAATCATTAAATGCCGGGATGATCTGAAGAAATCTTAGGGTACCATAGCACAACTCCAGGCACAATGGGTAAAACAAATAGAAGAGCGCACACAGTACTTACGGCAGGATTATGAAAAGATCATTGCCAATCTAAAAAGGAATACGACCACTCTTTAGAAAGAAGCAGCTAAACAAGCCAAAGCTTTTGAAACCGAAAGTGGACACTGTTACGATTTATTGGCCCGAATGAAAGACGAAATACAGCAATTGCAGAATCAGTGTCTTCAGGATTTTCAGGTTTTGGAGGCCCGTAATGATCAGATAAGGTGCCTGCTCATAGAAAAAGGTCGAACCAAGGACAAGATTGAGACTATCGCCCATGCCATCATTAGTAGATGACAAATGTGTGAAGACATGACCCGCACTACCTTCTTCTCGGCAGTAATGATTTTTGCCAAGCGGACAATGTATGAACTGGAGCAACTTGAAAGGGATCTTGCACCTAAGCCCGCGGCAAGGCCGAACGATGCCTTGCGGGAACCAACTTTTGAAGCTTTAATGTATTCATAGTTCGAGTCTGTATTTTCCGTGTTAGAGTCTGTTGTCTGTCTATCTGTTCTCTTTTCATCAAAACATGTCAGTAGTCTTTTATGTCCATATTTGGTTTTTAAAAATGTTTAGCTTGTAATAGAATGTTTTAGTAATAGAAAATTCCCAAAAAACATGTTTCTTTAGTTTTGCACCTATGGTCAGAACTACGCACGGTCTGATTCATGCGGGGACATGATACGTAGGTAATCCACATAAGATTTGACCACCATTAAAAAGAAAAAAAATAATAGAAAAAAAATGATGAGTAAAAATAAAGGAAGAATTGGGAGGTGTTCAAAAGGGGTACAATTATAAGAAGCCGGAATGACGCACGTAACTGAAGCAAATGCATGATAGAAAGGGTTAACTGCCTATGTGCATTGCATCCTTAATGTGTGTTTACCTATCTGTAAAAAGCCCTAACGCTAACAAGTTGCTCCATTTTGTTCTTTTTCAATCCTTAAAAAGGTGGTTGGTTTGTGCTTCTAAAGTAACACTTCCATGCAACACAAAGGCAAAAGACAATGGCAGAGAACAACAGAACTTGGTTGGTACCGATGCCCGAAAATAGCTGGTTGAACAGGACAACGGGTTGGTGGAAGAGGTAAAAATATTGAGGCAGCATGTGACAGACATGTATCAGGCTTGGATGATTGGGAAGGCACCACCACCGCCACCACCTGGTTTCTCAGATGTTGATTTTACCCAAACTGTGGCATCTCCCAATCACCCTAGTATCTCTATCACTCTTCCTCCAAGTTCTGGGAGGCTGAAGAACATAGATCAGTCCTTAAGTAACGTGCAAGGAAAGGGAGATCAGGGTATCAAGTCTTGCAAAGAATTGTCTTCGTCACCTGACGTTCGCTTGCCCGTAGGGTTCAAAGTACCAAAGTTTAACTTATATAATGGGTGTGGAGATCCAGTAGCCCACCTGAGGGTCTATTGTAGTGAAATGAGAATTGATGGAGAGAAAGATGGCTTGATGATAGCCTATTTCAGTAAGAGCCTGACTGGGGCAGCATTGGAATGGTATACTCGTCAGGATGTTGGTAAGTGGCATACATTGGGCGACCTGGCTCAAGATTTTGTGTGACGCTTTTAATACAAATCAGGCACTACCCCAGATCGTTCCTCCCTATCTAAAATGGGAAAAGGGCCGGATGAAGACTTTAGGGAATTTGGGTTCAGATGGAAGAAGCAGGCTGCTCGTGTCAATCCCCCGATTGTTGAAAAAGAAATGGTTGAGCTTTTCCTACAAGCCCAGGAGCCCATCTACTTCAGTCATTTGATCTCAGCCTTGGGTAAACCTTTTAGTGATATGATAAAAATGGGGGAGATGGTAGAAGAAGGAATCAAGGCAGGCAAAATCATGAATCATCTGAAAGAGAATAAGAACATCCCAGTGAGATTGGGTGGAAGAAAGAGAAACAGAGAAGATGATCCGACCCTTGATCGACCCTTCCAGCCTCGCCCTCGCACCCGTGAACAACATTGTGCACCAGATGATCCTCCCCAATACTATTTCTCTTCACATAACCCCCGAAATCATACATCACTTTCCCAGTATCCAACTCCACAAAATGCTTATCTACTCCCACGAGCCTACCGCAAACCTCCTGGATCAGGTTTCTGACCTAATCAAGCCTTTAAGAATGAGAGGCTACGGAAGAAAACCTATACTCCATTAGGAGAGTCATATACCAGTCTGTTCCAAAGGCTAAGGAAACTTGACATGTTGAAGTCGATCCAGATAAGAATGCCAAACCCTGTTCCAAAGAAGTTTGACTTTTCTCAACGGTGCGCATATTGCTCAGATGCCCCGGGGCATGACATAGAGAAGTGTTGGAATCTGAAGAACGCGATCCAAAAGCATATTGATACAGGCGACATTGTCGTGCAAAGTCCAGATGCAGCGAACACTAGCCAAAGTTCGTCACCTATGCATCATGAGATGCATATGGTGGGTATGGTCTATTTTGAAAAAGAATGTAAGAACTCTTCTGGGAGCCTCAGAGGTCCACGTGCTACTAAGCTTTCAGCGCTATCAGAGGCTGATCTTAAGAACGAGCAGGCACGGGAAACCCAAAAGCAATTTGCTGAGAACAATGGGATGAAGACTTGTGAAAGTCCTAATATTGTTGATGCATAAGTCAATAGCTAAGATGTTGTGCTTGGTAGTTGGAAAGACGCTCTTTTCTTGGTTAGCCAGGGAGGAGTCTTGGTGGTTCATTTTGTTGTCATTTCTGTTGTCCAAGTTATTTCAGGGTTGTAATCTGGATATTGTCTTGTAAATCAAACCCTTCTATCATTTTATGTTGTCCAGTTCCTTTGGTCATAGTATCTCATTTGGTGTTGTCTAGGTTTGTTCCAAGGGTTGTACCCTAATTTTTTGTGCTTGTTTTATTGTACAAACTCTTTCCCTGTCTATCTAATGCAATTCTCTGTTTTCCATTATTTCTAGACATTTTCTTTTTGTTTGGTACTCTCCTTTTTATAGTTCTTTTCCTGTCGATTCTAGTGACATGACATGCGCGCACAGTTTATGCCTGATCTTAAAAGTTAATCATAAAACCATTAGGAGATGATCGGGATACTTAAAGGAAATAAGAACAGTTGAGATCATTTGAAGCCCGAACCACGTGGAACCGTGGGCAAATAAAACATAAAGAAACTGTAAATGCAAGTTGGCCAAATTGACGGGGGTCGTTCATGATAAATGAAAGTGAAAGTGTTGCCCAAAGGATGATTTATATTTAATAGATGAAGAAAACAAAGATGTTGATATAGCTATCAAGTCTAGCACGATCTGAAGATGTTACAAATCTTTGTTTAAACGCGTTGTTTGTGCTTGGCGTGTTTTGAAGATTGGAATGACGAAGACATTTTGTTCTGCTATCTAAACACTTTATCCTTCGTTAACCCTTTGAGCCTTATTTGTTTTCTTTCATACTCCTCTTTCGGAATCAGTAGCAAAAGTAGAAACACAAACATGAAAGATAAGAAAATAAAAGGAAGAAAGAAAAGAAAACAACAAAAACAACAAAGCAACAAAAGAAAAAAAAAGGGAGAGGAAAGAGAAAGAAAAAGAAAAAGAAAAAGAAAAATAATAAATAAGTGAAAAGGACTAGAACAACAAGGAATTGGGAACTACATTTGGCCTGATTTCTCAAAGAGGATACGTAGGCGCTTCATGGCTCGGTCATAGTGTAACAAAAAATCAAAAATCCCCAAGCAAGAAACTGGGGCAGAAGTTATGTTTGTTGTAAAGAAATCAAATTCCGAATTTTGTAATTTTGAACCCAGGTTGATTTGTTTGAGCCTTTAATACCCTTTCTTTCTAGCCCTACCAAAATCCCACATTACGGTCCAAAGAAAGACCTTCCGATAAGTCTTCAAAAGATGCCAAGTCAGGCGAATGGAAGTCGAGAATAACACTCCGGTCCCCAGCAGAAAAGAAATAAAATGAGAGAGTCTTATCGGTAACACCCAAATCCCCAGCAGAAAGATACGAAAATGAGAGAGTCTTACCGGTGAAAACCTTCACAGGCACCATAAGACGATGAAAGATGTGAGAAATCATAAAATGAGAGAGTCTTATCAGTGGAAACCTTCACAGGCACCATTAGGCGATTGTAAGTTGAGAGAAAAACCAAAATGAGAGAGGCTTGCTAGTGAAAACCCTTCGGGCATTACAAGTCGAATAAGGACTGAGAATCATATGGGAAATTACCAGACTGTAATTGTGAAAGGCGATTAACGACGGAGGATAGGCCACATGTGCATGTCATGACCATTAGAGTTGGTATCCACGTCTGATAGGTTTCTACTGCATAGTTTTCTTGTTAGGAGTCAATTTTTTCATTGTCTTTTATTCTGTTCTTTTATCTTCTCCATTTCCTCTTCCTGAGTCTGTTTGGTCAGAACAAGCGAGAAATGACTTTAAAATTTGCCATCAATTTTCCAATTATGCAAGACGAGATCTGACTAGTACATCAAAGTGGTATAAGTCAGAAAAGGACAACAAAAGCGCACTAAGCTGGTAATAGTCAACGTGCTTTGAGATTCGTGCGAATACCCAGGATCGGTCCATTCATGGACAGTGCAACAAGAGGAGGGCCAGGGTGAATGAATCAAAGGTATATTCTATGATGAGGTTGACAAAAGGGTGGACCAGTGTCAAGAAGGATATCCCTAGCGAAAATCGAAGGTTATTGACCTCAAGGCCAAGGCCAGTGGACAAATCAAGAAAGAACAACGCGGAGAGCGATGGACGTAATTTGGAAATTCGCATGAGACTCAAAGGTAGGGGAAATGCCAGTTCACGAGCAATGCCACAAAAAGAAGATATTGGGTCTGAACGGGGAAAAGGTATTTTAGTGACACGGATGACGAAGAAAGTGGTTCATCAGTAAAACATACAAGATCTTCAAGTGGGATCAGCTGCCATGGAAAATATATGGGGTCAGATAAGAGGATAAAATTGGAAAACAACGGTGAGAGGTTTGTGAATAAGGAGTCGTCAAGAAGGGCGGAAGTTATCAGCCAGGTTTCAAGATGGCCGGACAACGTAGAGCATGAAAAAGAGAAAAGGAAAACCATCCCTAGCAGGAGAATCACAACCAACCACCACACTTTAAACTGACAGAATTTTCTTTGATTTGAAACAGGGGCAGGAAATGTTATTGATGGCGCAAAGGTGTGATACGAGGAAAGTTGTCAAACTGGGGCAAGAAAAATTTTCTTTCATTTTGAAAATTTTCCTGAAGTTAGGTACCCACTTGAGGAAGAAGGAAGATAACACAAGTTAAAAGGAAAAAAAAAGAAAAAGAGAAAGAAAAAAAAAGGCCAGTGTTATCCCTAGTAGTTTTCAGAGGAATGAAATACAAGTTTTAAAGGAAGTAGTTTTGAAGAAGGAAGATAATACCAGCTTTGAGGGAAGTAGTCTTTGAAGGAGGAAGATAACATATCTTGAAAAGAAAGTGTTATCCCCAGCAGTTTGCAGAAGAATGAAACACTAGTTTTGAGGGAAGTAGTTTTGAAGGAGGAAGACAATACAAGTTTTGAGGGAAGCAGTTCTGAAGAAAGATAATTCAAGTTAGAAGGAAAATGGTTCAGGAGGCAAAGGGGAACAATGGCAAGAGGAATAAATTTCAAGTTTTGAAGTCGGGGGCCCGCCCGTATAACAGAGGAATACATTTCAAGTTTTGAAGTCGGGAGACCGCCCGTATAACAGAGGAATACATTTCAAGTTTTGAAGTCGGGAGCCCGCCCGTATAACAGAGGAATAAATTTCAAGTCTTGAAGTCGGGAGCCCGCCCGTACAACAGAGGAATACATTCAAGTTTTGAAGTCGGGAGCCCGCCCGTATAACAGAGGAATACATTTCAAGTTTTGAAGTCGGGAGCCCGCCTGTATAACAGAGGAATACATTTCAAGTTTTGAAGTCGGGAGCCCGCCCGTATAACAGAGGAATACATTCAAGTCTTGAAGTCTGGAGCCCGCTCGTATAACAGAGGAATACATTTTAAGTCTTGAAGTCGGGAGCCCGCCCGTATAACAGAGGAATACATTTCAAGTTTTGAAGTCGAGAGCCCACCCGTATAATAGAGGAATACATTTCAAGTTTTGAAGTCGGGAGCCCGTCCTTATAACAGAGGAATACATTTCAAGTTTTGAAGTCGGGAGCCCGCCCGTATAACAGAGGAATACATTTCAAGTTTTGAAGTCGGGAGCCCGCCCGTATAACAGAGGAATACATTTCAAGTTTTGAAGTCGGGAGCCCGCTCGTATAACAGAGGAATACATTTCAAGTTTTGAAGTCGGGAGCCCGCCCGTATAACAGAGGAATACATCTCAAGTCAGGAGCCCGCCTGGAGATCGGAAAGGCGTGATATTTTAATTTGAAGTTGAGGTCAGGAGCCCTCCTGAAGAGCGGAAAAGAGTACCTTTTTAAGTCAAGAAGTCAGCAACCCGCCGGGAAAGCGGAAGGTTACAACAAAATCCCCAGCATAAATTCAAGTTTAGAAATAAGAAGGAAGGTAACAGTGGTCAGAAGAAGGCAGTTCAAGCTTCGAAAGAAAAATAAATCGAAGCTCACAAGAAGGAAATAAGCAGTTCGAGTTCGGCAATCAAGAGAGAATACAAGTCAAGTCAGAAGTAAAGAAACATCAGAGGAAACACAAGTCAACAAGACAGCAAGGCAACAAGAGACACAAGAGCAATTCTGAAGATCTAGATAAGATTTTGTAATTCATAGACTATAGTTTAGTCTAGCTTCTTATTTTCATTTAGCCTGATGAAATAAGGAGGTCAGTAAGCAGTACCAGCGGCAGCAACAACAGAAACAGTAAAACCACAGCTCATGGTAGTCCCAGCTACCGAAACTTCCTGAACTACATTGACCTGATTCCCTTTTAGCCAGGGATATGTAGGTAATCTTTGAAGCAGAGGTTAAGTCAAATCTTTCAAAAAAATGCTTCACACGGAGTACTCAAACGGGCAAAAATCGCTCGTATCCACTCACTTTGTCTTTACACGAAAACTCTTCGTGTTTACGGGCAAAGAGGGGCAGCTGTGAGCACGTGATTTTTGCCCCATACGAACTACTCCCAAAGAAATCAAAATAAAAATTATCTGTTTTATTGTGTGCATTTTTGTGAGTTTTTCGTGATATTTTTAGTAATTGTTTGCGTTTGTGTGTGCATGTTTATTTGTATAAATTAATAAAAATACAAAAATATATCGCATTTGCATTTAGGATTTAACTCTACAATTAGGAGTAATTAAGTTTGTTTTACAAAATAAAAAATTACAAAAAATAATGTACTTTGCATTTTTAGCATTTAATGTCCAAAATGTGTGATTTTATTTTTAATTGGTACTTAATTATGTGTGATAATTATTATTTTGAGTTAATTAGTATTTTAAGATAATTTTGGTTTTATAATTTAATCTAGGATTTTGGTTTTAAAATTAGGGAATAAAAGGAAAAATAAAAAGAAATAATTGAAAAATGGAAAGAAACTCGGACCAGGCCCAATACCCTACCAGGCCCAAATCGACGCCCTTTTACCTGGTCCAATCGACCTGCCAATACGACGTCCGAACGACGTCGTATCTGTCACGTCCTTCCTGAGCCGTTGGATCTCACCTATCCAACGGTCGAGATCATCTCTCCCACAACCCGACCCTGACCCGTTCTCTATACCCGATCCAACCCGGCCCCTCATTAAACCAAACGACACCGTTTCTTATTAGTGAAAGGATACAGGCCATTGATCTTAATTGATCCAACGGCCAGGATCAAATCCCCAACCCCGTATATAAGTAACCAAACACACCCCACACCTCCCCAAGCCAACCCCCCCTTGTCGTCTCTAAGCCTCAGAGATAGACCCAGAGCCCTCCGCCCCACTCCGCCGCCCTCCGCCTATCGGAAATCGTCTCACGGTGGTTCCGGTGGTCCAAACACCCCCATTTTTACACCGTAGCTTCCCCACAACATCCTCTTTCCAAACCCCCAATCAACTTCCCTTGAATCACAACCCAACGTTTCGAATCTTCGTTCGAAGTTTAGTAAAAAATCCTAATCCAGCCAATCACCACCAAATGAACACCCAAGGTCCCCCTCCTTTTCCTATGTCCACATCTGAACCTAGTTTTCCTCGAATCACCTTGAGTCGTCTCGAATGTTCAATCAAAGATTGGTCCAAAACCCTAGCCGCCTCCACTTAACCTCAAATCAACACCAGTTGACCCCCTGACCTCCCTCATCCCTAAACCACCCCTAGTTTCACTCGAATTGAGCCGGAACTTGACGAATCTTAAATCGACTGAACGAACCCTAGAAGAACCAAAACCTGGGGATCGATCCAGAAAGGAATTTGAGGTCGTAATCGACCTTAGTCAAGTGTTCTCAGTCGAGAACACTCGATTAAGGTCCATTTTGGCTTCAAACCTCAAGTCGGAGTTTCGATTGGAACGGATTGGAGTTTAGCCTGTAGTTTCTGAGGTATTTCTTCTTTTTTCTCATATTTTTTATCTGATTAAGTTCCGTTTTAGTTCATCACTTCTGCCAATTAATTCTCCTCCTCTTTCAGACCTTTTTCTGGTCCAGTTTTTCCCATTTTG
>MU789649.1:839-20170 GCA_026770625.1 Nicotiana glauca
TGAGAATAAATGATCATTGAACCATTAGAGTGTGTCAAAGTTGACCATCTCGTCTCTACCCCTTCGGGATTAGGCGAGACACTCACTGAGTACACGTTAATTGCGTACTCATACTACACTTCTGTGCATTTTTGTTGCACAGGTACACTTCATTTTAGCGGCCTACTGGGCGCAGCAGCACGGACGATTCAGGGACTAGGTGAGCTACAAATTGCGAGGCGACCTGCAGCTAGTATAGTTCCTTTCTGTACTTTGATTATTTATTTCCTGTCCATTGTATTCCGGACAGAGGTTGTATTTTATTTCGTTATCAGTAGTCGCTCATGCACTTGTGACACCAGGTTCTGGAATGGTTTTCGAAAAAAAAAAGTTTGATTTAATTGTTATTGTTAATTTGAATTGAAGCAAAACTCTTTTATTTGTGAAAATGAAAGGAAAATTCTGGAATTTGATGTATCTAAAAAGGATTTTTAAATCGGTAATCAAATTGGCTGGCCTGACAGCGGTGTCCGGTGCCACCACGACCCTTAGTGTATTTTGGGTCGTGACAACATCCCTTCGCGGGGTGCGGTAGCGCCAAAAGGAGGTGTGACAATACTCGCGTTCGCGAAGAATGAAATCTCTATTGCATAGGTCTGATTTCAGAGGCTCGTATCTTGCAATCTATAAAGAATTTGGAGATGATCTAAAAATGAAAGTTGTATCTCTTTGTGTCTAGTTTTCATAAAGATAAATTATTTAGCATTTGGATTTGTGTACAAAATGTTATGGCTGGTACACTACAGGCTGTCGGGGAAGATGAAGAAGAAATTTGTGTTGCACAGGGCTGACTTTGGCAGTTTATATCTCAAAATCTATAAGGAATTGGGAAATTTCCAAACACGAAAGATATGGATCTTGGTGTCTAGGTTTCAAAACATTAAACCATTTGTTATTTGGAGTTTTTCATAAAATTTTATGGCCATTATATTAGAGGTTGTCTGAGAAGGGTTTGAAAAATAGTTTTTGGGAATTTTCTTCTTCGCGAACGCGTCGATGGTCTCGCGAACGCGAAAAGGAGTCATCTTGGCAGTGTATAAGTGTAAAGAAATGGGTTTGGCTCATTTCATCTCATTTCCTCCATGGGAGCCGACCTAGGAGCGATTTTGGAGCTCCATTTTCATCATCCATGTCAAGGTAAGTGATTCCCACTCATTGCAAGTTAATTACATGGATTATATCTAGATTTTAACATGGAAAATCATGAAAAATTAGTGAAAATTGGGATTTTGAAGAAAAACCTAAAAATTTGGTATTCTTGGAATTTGACCACGATTTAGGCACGAAATTGGGAGTATATTATATATTTGAGTTCGTGAGGTTATGGGTAGACTTTATCTTCGAACAATTTCAGAATCCGGGCACATGGGCCCAAGGTTAATTTTGTTAACTTTTCGATCGGGGTTAGGAATTATTATAAATTGAATTATAATGAGTAATTGATCATATATTAATGAGTTTACATAATTATTGGGTAGTTTTGGAGCAATGTGCATCGATTTGAGTTTTCGGAAGGGCATGAAATAACGGTTATGGAACTTCGGAGCGAGGTGAGTCTCCTTTCTAACCTTGTAAGAGGGAATTGTCCCCATATGTGAGTTAATTGGTTATGTGCTCCTATTTTTGGGGGGCTATGTACGCACGAGGTGACGAGAGTCCGTGCGTAGCTACTATCATGCTTATGTCTGGGTAGTCTAGGACCCAAAATCATGTTTTACTTGTGATAATTGTAACCTTATTGATAGTTTAAATTGCTTAAATCATACCGAAGTGGCAAATGAATTTCTAAAAGAATTAAACTTCATCTTCTTGACTTGTAAAAGAGAAACTTACATCTCCTTGAATAACTATTTTCCTGATGAAGTCTTCACTGACTGTTTGAATGTGTGTTTCTATGTGTACCTGCGTTGCATGTATGATTCGCGAGCAGGATGATTGTTTATTTATATTTGACCGCGTCGCATGTATGATTCGCGAGCGGGATAATAGATGCATCTATGATTCATGCCATTTGACCCTCTGGCAGTGCACATTTTAAATATTGTTGGATCGGGCTGTACGACCTCGGCATGATTTGCGCATGCTTGTATTTCTTGCCTTGATATTTATAGATGAGGACATTGCTTTCACGGATTGAGAATAAATGTATAAATGATGAAAATAGATTTGGAAATTTCCCTGTGAATAAAAGAATTGTTTGCTTGCTCCATTCTATTGAGTTATAGCCATGTTTATAGAAATCCTTTATTTATTGTACAATTGGTATCTTATTATTGGACCACTAGTAAGTCGATCCCTCGTCTCTACTTCTTCGAGGTTAGGCGGGATACTTACTGAGCATACGTTATTTTTGTACTCATGCTACACTTGCTGTGCATTTTTGTTGCACAGACACATGTACCTCTAGTGGCCTAATGGGCATAGCAGTACGGATGATACAGAGACTTAGGTGAGCTGCATCCCTCGAGACGAACTGCAGCCAGCAGATTTCCTTTTAGTTTATTATATTTACTTTCTGTCCAAGTTTGTATTCCGGACAACTATTATACTTTATTAGATTTCCTAGTAATTGCTCATATACTTATGACACCTGGTTCTGGGATGATTTCAGGATTGTTCAGCAGTTTTGTAAATACATCATTATTTATTCAGTGGAACTTATTATTTGTTGTTTAAATGTATAAAAGAAGTGATTTCAGAAATATCTAAAACGAGAAATTTCTAGTTAAATGGTGTTGGCTTGCATGTAAGTGGTATCCGGCGCTATCACGACCCTTAGTGGATTTTGGATCGTAACAAGTTCTGGTTTCCTTCTTCGCATTCGCGAGTGGGGCCTCGCGTTCGCGAAGAGGAGCTGGGGCTGGTGAAGGTTAATGCTTTGCGTTCGCGAAGTTATTCCCGCATTCGCGAGGCTGTGGGAAGTTAGTCATAGCGTTCCCCAAAGAGGAAGTTGGCCAGTAGGATTTTGTGCATCCCGTTCGTGATAGTAGTCTCGCATTCGCAAAGAATGACGCGTCTGGGCGGAATATAAAATTTCAAAGTCGAGGGTTTAGCAATTTTTGAGGAAACTAGAGCTTGGGTGCTCGAATTTAAACAAGGTTTCGAGGGATTTTTAGAGATTTCGATTGGGTAACGATTCTTAACTCTTTTTTGCTTATAAAACATTAATTTAAACATGAATTCATCATTTAATTTCGGATTGGAGATGAAAATTAGGGAAAAATTGGAAAAAACGTTCTTAGACCTAGAATTCAAGTTTTGACTAGGTATTCGATATTGGATTTGGATAATTTTTGTATCGCTAGACTCGTTAGAGAATGAGGATTCTAAAAATATAAATTTTACCCAATTTCGAGACATGGGCCCGGAGGGTATTTTGGTTATTTTACCTAATTTCGCGTATTAACTTAGAATTTAATTGTAGAATTAGTTACTTGAAATGTTATTTACATTATGAAATTGAATTGAATATATTTGGGCCATTTGGAGTCGATTACTTGTGGCAAGAACGTGGTTTCGGGTTGATTTTGAGCTGTCTCGAGGTAAGTGGCTTGCCTAACCCTGTGTGGGGGACATTCCCCTTAGGATTGGCACTGTGATAATTGAAATGCCTGGTACGTGAGGTGACAAGTGCATAATTATGCTAATTGTTGAAAATCTTGTTTTCAATAAAGTAGCTTTAATTGTGTTTTTCCTTTCCTGCTTACATTACTTGAAATTTAAAACTGCTGCTAGCTTGGAGAAGCATGTCTAATTGACTTAATTGCTTTATCTGCTTAAACTGCCTTACTCGTATTTTTTAAACCATGCTAGGTTAGAATTACCTGTTTTACCTTGGTATGACGTTGAGTTTAATTGAGCATTCTTAGTGTTATTACTGTGTGTTTTACTTTGGGACTACGGGATGGTATCCCGGGAGATCCCCTGTACGTATTTTAGATTTGAACTGAAGTGCGGGATACCAAGAGATCCCCAGCACGTATATTGAAGATACTAAGAGATCCTCGGGATACCAAGAGATCCCTAGCATATATTGAGGATACGCAGAGATCCTCGGGATACCAAGAGATCCCTGACATATATTGAGGGTACTAAGAGATCTTCGGGATACCAAGAGATCCCCGGTTATAATCTTTGTGAAGAGCGGTATTCCTTGTGATTGTTTTTGTCTCTGTTTCAGGTTTTGTTATCCTTATTTTCCTGTATTAAATTCATACTGTTAGATTTCAACTGTACTGTCTTATCTTATTCTGTTGTATATTATGTGTCATTTAATCTCAGTAGGGCCCTGACCTTCCTCATCACTACCCGATCGAGGTTAGGCTTGGCATTTACTGAGTACTATTGTGGTGTACTCATGCCCTTCTTGCGCATATTTTTTATGTGCAGATCCAGGTATTGCGACTCAGACTTACCACGCTTGAGACGAGGCGCTTGTAGAGACTCCGAGGTATATCTGTCGCGTTCGCAGACTGAAACTACTCTTCCCTTAAGTATTAGCCCTTCTGTATTTCCTTTCTTTGATAGATATTCTGGAGTTAGATACATGTAGACATTCAAAATCTTGTGATCATGAGATTTTGGGTTTTGGGAAATATTATTAGTTTCGAGAGTTGATATTGTGTATGCCGAGCAGCATTTCAAACACTGTTTTATTTCACTATTTCGGGTTCTAATTATTTCTTCCGCAAATATTATTTATTTTTTGCATTGTTAGGCTTACCTAGACGTAGAGACTAGGTGTCGTCACGACAGTTCACGGAGGGCGAACTTGGATCGTGACACTTATTCTTCTTAGATGCCAGCGCTTGTTAATCATGATTTTGTGATAACTAAAATTATGTGTAAATATATTAGGTTTGTTGGTGTTGTGATAATTAAAATTCGTTGGTGTTAATGCATTTTAATACTAAAATTATATTATTAAAGTGTATTATTTCTTATGAGATACTGGTTAAAATTGGCAAGAAAGTGGTCATTTCTTAGGTGTAACTCCTGAAACTACTAATGTCATGATCTACCACTGATTACCCATTTATGATTATATTTTGTAACCACCAAACATATTGTATAATTTTATTATCCCACTACCTTATTATTTATTACATGTATGAGATTCTATACCTATAAATAGTGGGTTTTTTTTGTGTGTTTGAAATGGATAAAATATGGTAAGTGTGTTTGAAAAAAGTAAAAAAAGTGAACTTGACATAGTGAAAAGAGAGTTAAGAGAAGGAGAAAATCTAAGTCTGCAATGTATTCTCCAGAAAAGAGAATATTATTTCTATTACAGGTTGGTGTTCATTTTAGTATAGCTTTGGGCTTAATAACTTGTCAACAGTTTGTTCGAGTCATACGACGTTGTCAGGTTGTTGTATCCTTGAGGGGATAAGTCCAGAGTATTACTGCTGGACCGGTGAAGATGCTACCACAACGAGCTTGAATTTCCTTAAAGTGAACGAGATATCCGCACCACAACCTGAAGAATATTAATTTATTTTTTTCATCTTATTTTTCAATTGTAATTAATTGTATTTTCACCAACAAAATCCAATTAAAAGGTTCATATTCTTATTTTACTTGTTCAAAGTTAATATAATGGGGATAAAATGTTGCCATTGTGTTATGCTAATCATCACTTGGCAACTACTTTTTTCTCATAGGTTTTGCTAACATATAATATTGTTGTAGTGTACTCATTCTTCTTTTCCATAAAACGTCCAAATCTATGAGAAATATTTTCACATATTTAACTGTCAGGAGGTGCTTATTACATGTGTTTTGATGAACTACAAATGTTTAGTCGGTTAAGTCTAAATTTGGGAGTTGGCTTTGCAAACTGTACAAGTAATTGATACCTCTGGAATGGTTTTTCATTTTTTAAATTCTCTTCTATTTGGAAACAATATTGTCCGTTCGTGTCCATTTGCGAAAGGACCTAATTATTTTGACTTATAAATGTCAATGAGTAACGACCTAAAATAATTATCTTATACCCATATTAGGGATAAATTATCGAACATGAGTTGTTTATACCGTTTTTATTAAATTAATATACAATAATAATTGGGTTCACAATCAGATATTTATATATACTTAATAAATTTCTTAATAGAAATACATTATCTACACAAAAATTACTGGGTTCCCGGAAACCATATACATTGCTCTCGATCCGCCATTGGCTATAAATATGTGCAAGTTTTTCTTCACGATATATATATATATGATAGTTTAATTTCTATGAAGTGTAATTACATCACAAGTTAGAAATTGAAAGAAGAAATGTTATTATTATGAATTATTGTATGCTTTTCTTTGAATACTAGTTTTAGGGTACGTGCATTCTGTGTATGCCATATCTCGATGAGTACAAATTTCTTTAAAAATTACATAAAATATTATTTTAAAAATTAAACTTGAGTTATAAAAAAATATAAGTATTGATCTTAGATAGTTAACATAGTCAAGCGGGTATCACTCCCAATACCACCAAGCAGAAACAGAACTTGAAATTACTTCGATAGAGGGAAACGCTGAGCTAATTGCTCTAAGTCAGGAACAAAAACTACGAATCTACCATTATTAAGGTCTTTGGACGAAAAATCCTACACCGCGTCCAAAAAACCAAATTACAACAACTATGGACCACACGAGCAACTAATTCTCATAGACATAGACCGGAACTTTTTCATAAAATTTGCAAAAGAGAAAAATATGACAAATGCACTACGCGGAGGACCTTGGTTCATCATGGGCCATTTCCTTTCCATCAGGAACTGGGAACCAAACTTTGTGCTGGCGAACACCCAAATTCAAGCCACAACCGTATGGATACGGCTACCACAATTACCTACCAAATACAATAGGGAAATCCTAGAAAAAGTAGGGAAGAAGATAGGGAAACTCCTGAAGATAGATGCGTGCACCTTCGTTATTCAAATAGGCAGATATGCACGAATCTATATCCAAGTGCTTATTAAGGTACCTCTCCAAACAGTCGTGGTAATTGAAAACCTCAGACAACCAGTTGAGTATGAGGGAGAGGGTATAATGTGCAAGGGGTGTGGGAAAATTTGTCACCTTACCAAGAAGAGCTTACTAAAATCAACAACAGGGATATTGGAGCAGCCGAGAAACTCGACAGTGAACCACCGCGTCCAGAAAGAACGGGACTGGATAACAATGGAGTTTCCATGGAGGAACAAACGAAAGGGAAAGGCAATGGAGAACTAAAAGCAGAAGCAACGAGAGGCAACGGACAGTGGAATAGAGAGCAGGATGTACATGCTGGATTTAGGTAAGTTCGTCGTACTTGAGAACTATAGGGAAGGGAGCCGGAGGGCTGCCGAATAGACTACTCCAACTGAACAGGCCCAATACTACGCTAATGGGCTTCCTCAGATCAACTCACAAAGGGATAGTCAGCAAAGCCTAAGCAGGCCAAAGGACCAACCAAATGGGCCACTGAAAAGCAACCCACACTTTCCTCCACAAGCCTACAGCAGGCTCGAGCACGTGCTCCAACTCAGATCCACTATAAACCACATGCAACACACGCGCCCTTTAACACAAACACACACCCCTCATGTCACGCACGCCTTCCAAGATCAAATAAATGCACCAATATCGAGCAAGTCTAACATACCCGATTCCATTCGTAAAATGGTACCAAACCACCCCAATAAAAGTCAATCGTTGGGGACCACGCTTGAGTTCAACTCCACCAAAGATACTACCAAACTAGCAAAGGGGAAAAATCAAATAACACTCCTGAGAGGTATGCTCTACACTCAAAACTCCTTCACCCCCAATTCACCTGCATCATTTCCCCTATGATGATTTAACAAACGACGTCGCCTCACAAAGATATCAAATGATAGGAAATTGATCGACTCCAACCCTGTACCACTATATAATGGCGAAGAGTGGTCGATCCAGCTTTTACCCGAAAGGTCGGGATCGATATCCACAAGGAGTTAATATTTATTGGGAATTAGGTTTCTACCTAATATAGCTATACATGTTGCTTTTAATTGCACTTCTAACCATGCTTGGATTTATTTCTATTCTACGTTTAATGCTATTGATTGCTGAAAATAATCTAAGTACAATATTTTTGTGGGAGTTTTCTCAATTGATAAAAAGTACTAGGGAAATGACTTAAACCTAGGCGAGTATCTAATGGAGTCTAGAATTTAGGACAAGCCTATTATATTTGGGGTCGAGATATAACCTTTACACATAATTACTCACTCTATACATCTCGGTAGTTTGTGTGACTTTGCCCTAATTGGCTTCCTCCAGCCTAATTAGGTGTTCAAACAATGCAAATAAAACTGGCTCAAGTCGGGTAATATTATCTCTAGGCTTAACCCCTTAATTGGGGTATCAATCTCTTGAATTCATCCCAATATCTTGTTAGCCTATTTTTCCTAGACTTGGGCTCTCTTTATCAAGAAGATCCTAAGTCAAAAAGACATTTGCAACCACCAATTCAACAGTTAAAGCATGAAACAAGCTAAATATCACTAACCCATAAACAAATAAGCCCTAAAATTGAATACTCATTAAATGCTCACACTAGGGTTGGGTCACAACCCTAGCTAATGGGTTTATCTACTCATAATCAAGGTACAAATCAAAGATTGAGATAAAATATAAGTCATAAAAGTTGATTACAAGAACAAAATCTAAGAATATAAGCTAAAACTACTCTAATTACTCTAAATGGTGAAGTACGGTTGTTCACGAGCTCACTGATACAAAAGATAACCTAAAAATATGAAAAAGATCTATTTATACACAACTAACATTACTGGACAAAAATACCTCTACAGAGGTTCCGCAGTCAGCAAAAGACTGGGTGCCTCAGCGCATGGACTTTTGTGGCCGCGCAAAAACAAGCGTGGACCGCGTTTCTTCAATTTTGGGCTTGGACTGGGATAGGTTTCACGGACAGCGTAAAGTCTACCGCCTCCGCGTTGGCTTCTATCACGGCTGCGTAAAATGTTTGCGGACCGCGTTCCTCAATTAGGTTCCACTAGCCAAGTCTTTGAAACTCTTTCACGCCCTCAGCAGAATTTGCACCGCGTCCACACCTGGTAACTTTGCGGGCCACATAATTTAGACACGGGCTACGTTCTTCATTTGAGCTCATATTGCAAGGTCTGTGATTCTTGATTTCCAGTCTCAGCGCAATTTCACTCGTGAATGGTTTCGCAGCAACACTTTTGTAATGCGGTCAGCGGCAGTGTTAGCACTTGGCTGCAGCTTCTCTGAATATCACTTTTGCTGCAGCATATTTTTAATTGCCTCAACGGAGGGTCTTAAGAGACTGCGTAATAATAGTGCTGACAGCGCTCCAGTTCCATTTTCTGGGCTTGCAAGTTTGACTCCTTTATGAGTTCATTTTGGCTTCTTTGCCTCATTTTGACAAAAACCTGCAAGTAAGCACCTTAAGTTAGTTTTCGGGAATACTTTTACATATATTTTTATCCAAAACCTAAGCAAAAGAGAGCATAAGATTAACTAAAATCCATAGTTATCAATTCCCCCAAACTTAAGCTTTTGCTTGTCCTCAAGCAAACAAAGTAATTACCACCTCCACAAGAAAAAAAGAAAAGAAAATTTCAGCTATCCTAAGGTGACTTCATCAAGCATCAATTGGGAATAACAATCACCCTCAACACAAATACATTATCAACAACATACAACCTTTTTATAACCATAGCTCTTGTGCAACACAAGAGCATCAAGAGTTGACTTAATTCACTAAGGAAGCTCTTTCTACTACATAGGTCATTGTGGAACCCAAACTCTTACTCCTCTACTCTCCATAATAAAATCTCACTTTAGATTGTAGCACTCAAAACAAGGATTTTGGGAAAGTACGCTCATCTCTCTCAAAAGAAGGTCTCAAGTTCGGCTCTAAGTACCATAAGATTTCCCCTTATGGAAATCACCACTAATGTAAGCTCACTCAACTTGAAATCGTATAGGGCTTTTACAGGAATGTAATAAAGGCTTTTGGTTCAAGGTAGGATATATCGGTCTGTGAAGGTTTCATCTTTCCTTAAACACTTCATTTTTCTCATATCGGCTCACACTTTCTTGAATCTTTGAGTCATTTTCTTCTTTCTTAGGGGACTAGAGAGATACATTGTCACTCTTTCTTGTTCATGACACTCATTTTTCTCCTTTTCTACTCATTCTAAGACTTTCATCATTGCTTCCATTGAATCACTTTATTTTCTATACTATTCACTTTCTTGTTGATTTTTTGGCTTTTCTTTCTTTTCTTTTGCCTTTCATTTTCTTCATTTTGTACCTTTTTATCACTTTCATATTTTTCATCTCTCCCTCCAAGCTTATGCTTTTGCTAGTTGTGCTACGGAAACATAGGATGCCAAGAGAGGGTCATTATAGAACGGATAAAGGTTTGTATCATGGTTATTGAAAGAACAGGCTTCGACTCAATGGGGTTGACTAGGGATATCATATTTGGGTGGCTATGGATGCTTTCAAGTTTCAAGTTGGATCGGTGAGATCCTATATTCATTTCTCAAGCCGAGATACACTTAGAATTTTGCCTAGACAAATATTCGGGGCAAGTTCTTGACTTATCGGCACGGAACTTGGACTTGCAAATTAAAACCTCACATCACAAGCTATTGGATTTCCAAAGAGACAGAGTTGAGGGCCCACAACAACCCTAGCTAATATTTGGGCAACACAAATGGCTCCAAGGAGACACTCGATGATTGTTTAGTCAACACAAAAGTATAAAGGTCACAACTAGAATCATTCTTTGCAAATCACTTGTTTCTAACCATGAGGTCAAAGGTAAATGTGCTAGACCCAAGTGAAGCTTTCCTAAGACACTTTTATTCATTACTACTATTTAACAAAAACATAAAGAAAACGAACTCAAACTCTTAAAAAGGTTGTCACGACATCCATTATCGGAAAGAGCCACTCGGTTCACACAAATTCCACCTTTGGAAAGAACTGTGGCATTAAGAAAATCAAAAGCCTATTGATCACGAAAACTTGTAAAAGTAAGAAGATACAAATTGAAAAAGAAACTATTAAATGAAATAAGAAGCTACGCGATTAAGGAAAATTTCAAAAGAAGTTATAAAGTAAACGGAAAGTAACTTAATATGTACAATAGGGGATTGAGACGAATATACATAAAAAGGGAATGAATATATACATGGAAAGATAACTTTATATACATACCAAAAGTAAAAAAAATACAAAAATAAAGTACGATAAGTAGATAATAAAAAAATAGTATCAAGGTTATTAGAGACCAATTATCCAATTCATCATCAAAATAAGGCCACCCCCCTCCCAAATAAAAATAAACATTTCCTCAATGCTAATAGATAAAATAGAATAGGGGAAGGGCAGAGAGTAAAGAAAACTCCCTATGATGCCTCTGTTTGCATGGGGTCGCTGGCTAGCCTGAGTCATCTCTCTCGAAGTCCTCCAGCTCAATCTCCAAACCCTCAGTCCAGGGGATCACCACTCTTCTCATCGATTCTCTGTCAGCCTCTTGTTTTGGTCCCTGTGTTGGCTGAACTATTTGTGCTACAAGGGCAGTCTCTCCCATAAAGAGATCCATAGGAATGTGGCATGGCAGCAGACAAACCCTCAGTAGTGGAAGGCTCGGAACTAGTTGCCACCACCCCTAGCTCTCCTGACGTGGAAGTGGTGGCTTTGCCCTTGGACTTGGGTTTGTCCGGACCCTGAAGGTTGTACCAAGAAAATGGCCTCTTTGGCTTCACTTTGGTGTCAAAGTTCCTTCCTTCTACTTTCATGTCCTCTAGATACATGGTGAGGAAGTTTGGGAAGGGATATGAGCACTCATCTTTGCCAATCGATCTGGTAATCACCTTGGCCATAATATTCCCGACATTAATCGGGTACCCCGCCATGATATCCCCCACAATAATAGTCGGGAGACCAGCATATCACTGTCATGCATAGTAGGGTCTAATCGGCTGCACACGAAAGTAAACCACCCTTCGCTTTGAAGCTCGGAGTGTTCCTGTAGATTGAGACCCCAAGTGTCAGCCAAGCTGGGGTAGTACCATGAATAGCAATCACCGATGCAAACCAAGGGCGGGCTAACTCATCCATATACACCTTCTACAGATAAAGGGACTCATCCTCGTCATTGAACCCAACATAGTCATTTAAAGTCTTGCCATCAAACATAATCTTCTTGTTGCGGACTTTGGTCAAATATGTACCCTTTTTTATGTGGGCGACATTTGCATAGAATTCCTTGACAAAATATTAATTGTGCTCTTGTAAGTTGCTGGTGAAGAACTTCCACCCACTCTCTCGTTGAAATGCCTCTTGAAATTAGGGTTGTGGGTAGTAGATCTCTCTCAATGAACACCCTCTCAAGTGTAAATGACCTTTGAGGCCACCACTCCCAGAACTTGTGGTAGGCTTTGTCACTCACAAACCGGTCTTGCTATACCACAGAGTTCCTTGATTTCACCAACCCTCATGTCTGGGTGTCACCAACCCTCCAGTTGTCCAGGACATTATCACCACCATCAATATTTACTGGGGCTGGTGTGGAGGCTAGAGCTGCAGCACTTGGAGTAGGAGGTGTAGATGTGTCACTATCTCCCGAGCCCTCGAAAGATCCGGACAATGAGTTGGATTCATTTATGAGGCAACGGTGATAAAAAGTGATCGGTTCCAACCCTGCACCATTATATAATGGAAAGAAGTGGTCGATGCATCTTTTACCCAAAAGGTCGAGATCAATATCCACAAGGAGTTAATATTGATTGGGAATTGGGTTTCTATCTAATCTATCTATGTGTGTTGCTTTTAATTGCACTTCTAACCATGCTTAGATTTGTTTCTATTCTACGTCTAATGTTATTGATTGCTGAAAATAATCTAAGTATAATATTTTGTGGGAGTTTTCTCAATTGATAAAAAAGCAATAGAGAAGTGACTTACCCCTAGGCGAGTATCTAATGGGGTCTAAGACAAGTTTGTTATATTTGGGGTCGTGATATAACCTTTACACATAATTACTCACTATATACCTCTCGGTAGTTTGAGTGACTTTGCCCTAATTGGCTTTCTCAAGAAGAGCCTAAGTCAAAAAGGCACGAATCAGTATTTGCAACCACTAATTCAACAATTAAAGCATGAAACAAGCTAAATATCACTAACCCATAAGTAAATAAGCCCTAAAATTGAAGACCCATTAAATATGCACCCAACCCTAGCCAATGGGTTTATCTACTCATAATCAAGGTAAAAATCAAAGATGGAGATGAAATATAAACTATAAAAGTTGATTACAAAAACAAAATCTAAGAATATAAGCTAAAGCTACTATAAAATTACTCTAAGTAATAAAGTACGGCTGTTCACGAGCTCACTGATACTACAAAACATAACCTAAAAATATGAAAAAGATCTATTTATACACAGCTGAAATTACTGGAAAAAATACCCCTACGGAGGTTCCGCAATTAGCGAAATACTAGTGCCTCAGCGCATGGACTTTGTGGCAACGCAAAAACAAGCGCGGACCGCGTTTCTTCAATTCTGGACTTGGAATGGGATAGGTTTTGCGGACAGTGTAAAGTCTACCGTGTTCGCATTGTCTTCTATCGCGGCAGCATAAAATGTTTGCAGACTGGGTTCCTCAGTTAGGTTCCATTAGCCAAGTCTTTGAACCTTTTTCACGCCCTCGGCGGAATTTGCAGTGCGCCCGTGCCTGGCAACTTCGCGGCCGTATAATTTAGATGTGAGCCGCGTTCTTTATTTGAGCTCATATTGCAAGGTCTCTTATTCTCTATTTCCACTCTTAGTGCAATTTCACTCGCGGTTGCGCCAATGGTTTCGTGGCTTCGCTTTTGTAACGTAGTCAGCGACAGTGTTAGCCCTTGGCTGCAGCTTCTCTGAACATCACTTTCGTTGCAGCATATTTTTAATCACCTCAATGGAGTGTCTTAAGCGACCGCATAATAATAGTGCTGACAACGCTCCAATTCCATTCTTTGGGCTTGTGCACGTTTGACTCCTTTATGAGTTAATTTTGGCTTCTTTGCCTCATTTTGACCAAAACCCGCAAGTAAGCACCTTAAGTTAGTTTTCGAGAATACTTTTACACATTTTTATCCAAAACCTAAGCAAAAGAGAGCATAAGATTGGCTAAAATCCATAGTTATCAAAAATTTTCATGCACAAAAATCAAATGGAGGGTGAATTAAAAACCAATTGTGGTTTGTCAAAAAAGGCAAAAAACCCCATTAACCTATCCACCAACAATGGAAAACAACCGCAACAAGTTGAATTCAAATATTAAAACACAGGATCAAGAGGGGAATCAATGTCCCTCCTTGTCACTTCTGCATCTCTGCACCAGGACCATTTGCCAACCTAATGGATAGAGATGGTAAAGTTCAAGGAATAGCCTTTCCA
This sequence comes from Nicotiana glauca, assembly GCA_026770625.1. Lineage (NCBI taxonomy): Eukaryota > Viridiplantae > Streptophyta > Magnoliopsida > Solanales > Solanaceae > Nicotiana > Nicotiana glauca. The sequence continues at coordinate 15,354 of MU789649.1, forward strand.
CTCAACTTTACAAGCGGAGCAATGTCCATCACAATGGTTATCAAGAATCCTCACTACCTGGACAAAATAGTCAATGCATGTCTGAACCATGCAATGATGAACTTTTGCCACCAGCTATGGCTGGCAACACTGATGCAAGCCCAGATAGAACCGAGACATCAAATAATATCAACTAACTAGCTCAGTATACTGATAGATCAGATAAGTCACACTATCTGCTTCTTCCCTTTGTCATGCCGGGGGAAGTGATCCCCAACCCACCCTTTTTCCCATCTACACCATAATGGACAATGACCCCACCAATACTGGCATTCCAGATTGCAGGGTCAGAAAAATTCCACGAACACCTACAAGCATCCAACACTGACTTGGAAACATTAATAGCAAAACTGGGAGTCCCAAACAAAGGCAATGCTCCTTTAATATGAGGAATTCATAGAGTTCAGAAGGATAGGGGGAGAAATTCTTATAGCACTACACCCAGGGAGCATGATAATGTGTGGGGTAATTCTAAGGTTAGCCTTAGAACAAGGTTCAGGAGACACGGTTGTAAAACTACGCCCAGCAATGGACCAGATCAATACCCAGGCAAGTCTTGTGAAGAAAAATTAGGAGAGCCCACCAATAAAAGGGAAGGCCAAATACCTGAAAAGGAAGTCACCCACCCACCCCAAACTGTTAATGAATTTCATCATATGGAATGCTAGGGGGCTAAAAATGGGGAATTTAGGAGGCACTGTGCTAAAATGGTAAATAGCACAAATCTACAATGCTTGTTTTCCTGGAGACAAGGATGACTGAACACAAACATCTAATCAGGAGTTGGGTTTCTTTAGCCAAATTCTGAACCCAACAGTTGGCCTTTCATGAGGAATTGTCATCAGGTGGAAGGGTGACATCCTGAATATTGATGAGGTCTCTACCACTCCTCAGGGCATCAATATCATGGTCAAGGTAGCCTCATCTTCTAACCCTTGGCTTTTTACTATTTTTTATGCTAGTAATACATGTACCAATAGGAGAAATCTTTAGGAGAAACTTAGAGAAATACCTGAAAACTATAATGGGAGCTAGCTAGTAGGAGAGAATTTCAATGAAGTCCTCAGGGCTAGAGACAGACAGGGGGCAATTGCATCTCTGCCCCAAGAGCTACTATCTTCTGGCATTGTATCAACCATTGTAGATTAATTGACTTTGGTCAAGGAAATAAGTATACATGGACTAATATGAGGTATACAAACAAGAGCCAGCTAATCCTAGAGGGACTAGAGAGATGTTTTGCTAATGATAATTGGATTTCGAAATTCCCATCTAGTACTGTTAGTCACCTTCCTAGAATTCATTTTGACCACTTCCCTATGTTGGTTAACTTGTGGCACAATTTTAGCCATAAGTTAGCTAAACCCTTTAGATTTGAACCCATGTGGTATAGCCACCCCTCTTTCACTAATGTAGTTCATCAAGCTTATGAATGAAATTGTAGTTTATAGGTGGCAACTTGCCAGCTTCAATCACAAGTGTCTATTTGGAACAGAGCAGTTTTTGGTAACATTTTCCACAACAAGAATTTTGGATAGGCGAGGAGGCATCCAGAATCGAGAGCTACCCCTTTAGCTCATCCCTCCAAAACCTAGAGGGAAAGCTTTTAGAGGAATACTCATCCATCCTGAGAAGTGAAGAGGAATTCTTGAAAACCAAATCTAGGATCAACTAGCTTATGGAAGGGGATGCTAATACTAGGTTCTAAGTTCTTTCATACCTCTACCCTTAATAGAAGAAAGAGAAACAAGATCCTGGCCCTAAAGGATAAGGTAGGAAATTGGATTCAGGATGTGAAGGGCATTAGGGATGCCATCTACCAATTCTACTCCACACTTGACGAGCGCAAAACACAACATGAAATTGATGCTGCTAGCCGAAGATACTAAAATTAAGTATCGTCTTTACCATGGTTGAATTTAAATAATGTTCAAGTAAGTTGGAATGATTATGAACTACAACTAACTATTAAAAGTGAAGCAAATGAAAATTGATCGCTAAAAACTAGAGATTAGCATAATTTGACGGTTATCAATCTGAGAAATAAGGGGCATAACATGATAATTGTAGGAATGGGTCCCGATGAAACTACCCTTACCAAGACGAAATACGAAAAACACTCTATAAATATTGCACAGGCGCAGCACATGGCGTGCCGCCCCACGTGGTGTGCCAGTGAAAAAGTTCAAAGAGCATTTTCTGATAGGCATCAGCTATTCACACAGTTGTTCTGTGCCTTGTGGCGTGGCTGTGTATTTTTCTTAGACTAAATCATTTCGTTTAGTTTTTGACATCCATGCCTGGTTCTCGACCCTGAATGCAATCCCAGTTTAATTTATTGGGATTTTACTTAGACTTCAAAGCTCTAACTTATTTGTTTTAGCTCCGAATTATTATAATAGCTCGAAATCATTTCCTGAAAGGCATAACACACGTAATAAGTGCAATTCACCATTATTTATACTCAATCACAACTAAAGTGCAGTAATTAAAGTGCAAATTATGACCAAAATACGGATTTTTAACCTACTATCAACACTCTATATCACTGATAATCCAACATCACCCACATGTTGGCAGAGTACAATCTACACCACACACACATTTCCCTCAAGGGAACAAACTAACCTAAAAGCTCCCTTAAGGGTTAGTGAAATCAAGAGTGCCATGTTTTGTTTTAAACCTACTAAAGCACCTGGCCAAGACGGGCTACATCCAATGTTCTACCAAAAGTATTGGAATGTACTAGAGCATAAGGTCAATAATTTTTGCAAGAAAGGATTATACAATCATGAAGTGAATCCTGCTATTAACATGTCACAACCCGGATTTTCCGCCTTCGGGAGTCGTGTTGGCACCTACTAATAGGAGCTAGGCAAGCCACCTCTTATTTACCTTTTTCGTTTTCATGATTCTTCTTTTAAAATTTAACAATCATAATAATATAAATGCAGCGGAATAATTTAAATGAGTGGAAGACTTAAGTTAACAAAACTAATGAAATACTGAAATTCAATTAAAACCTCTACCCAAGACTGGTGTCACATACTCACGAACAACTAAGAGTGCTAAATACAACATCTGAAAGAAAACATAACTGTTTGTCTCGAAATACATGAGATAACAGACTGAAATAAAGATAGAAGAGACGACGGGCCTGCGAAGGCCTTCAAGGCTACCTCGGTGTCTCGTTGGTCTGAGTTCTAACACCCGCGTTATTGCTGCTGCTGTCTGAAACCTGTATCTGTGCAAAAGAGCACAGAGTGTAGTATTAGCACAACCGACCCCATGTGCTGGTAAGTGCCTAGCCTACCCCGGTGAAGTAGTGACGAGGCTAGGAACAGACACCCAATTAATCTTGTGCAATTCAAATACACACACACACACACACACACACACACAACAAGGACGTACAAGAAACAATCAATCAATGTAGGAAGGGAACATGCTTCAGTGGTATCAGATATAAATAGGATATCAGAAATAACGAAGAGACAATCTACAGTTTAACTTCTAACACGGAAATAAGAAATAAAGACAACTTTCATATTCAGCTCATCTTATTGTAGGCGTGCAACCCGATCTCATTCCTCATATCTCGTGGTAGGTGTACCACCCGCTCCCATTTCATAATATCTCGTGGTAGGCGTACTACTCGCTCCCATTTAATTATATCATTTGTAGTAGGCGTACCAGTCGCTCCTATTTCAATATCATTTGTGGTAGGCGTACCAGTCGCTCCCATTTCAATATATCATTTGTTGTAGGCGTACCACTCGCTCCCATTTCAATATCATTTGTGGTAGGCATACCACTCGCTCCCATTTCAATATCATTTGTGGTAGGCATACCACTCGCTCCCATTTCAATATCATTTGTGGTAGGCGTACCACTCTCTCCCATTTTCAATATATCATTTGTAGTAGGCGTACCACTCGCTCCTATTTCAATATATCATTTGTGGTAGGCGTACCACTCGCTCCGATTTCAATATCATTTGTGGTAGGCGTACCACTCACTCCCATTTCAATATATCATTTATGGTAGGCGTACCACTCGCACCCATTTCAATATATCATGTGTGGTAGGCGTACCACTCGTTCCCATTTCATCAATATCTTGTGACAGGCGTACCACCCGCTCCCATTTCATTAAGTCAACAGTTCTTCCAAATATAATTTACTCTAACAAACACAACAATTAATACGAATTCAAAAGACAACAAGTACATGAAAATTAGGATTCACTGAGGAAAACAAATAATGACAACTAGCAATTAATTCACATAAATATGTACCAATTATGGCATAAATTCTATAATAGCAAGTAACACAGTAAAGGAAAATGTCACGTAAAGAATGGCAGTAATAGTAGAATAAGACAATTAATACACCTGAACTAATAACAATAAGAAATCATAACAAACTGTAATAAGTGTACGGCATCACCCTTCGTGCTTTTACACTTTTCCTCACCCAAACAACAATTTCAAACAAGGGCAAGGGAATAAACAAAATTGTAATAGAAATCCTGGCAAGGAAACACAATTAAACAATTAAACCCCGACAAGGGTACAACAATTAAGTCCCGACAAGGGAGGTACCAACAATTTAACAAAATATCTCAGCAAGGGAATTATTTAATACTTCTTTCTCTTTCTTTCATTTCTTACTTGTAGTTCATTTTACCACTTGAGACAATGCTCCTAAGGGTTCAATCATCTCATATACTTTCACAATTTTAATAGAAATCATCATTCAAACATGGAAGATATAACA